>JAULBY010061866.1:0-10367 GCA_032358315.1 Ophiocytium majus | reverse complement strand
GAGATATTGCTCAGAAGACTTCTTTGCAGAAGACTTTGTTACCATCACTTCATATAACGAGGTTAATTTAACTTCTGTGGGTACGGGTGACTGGCACGTTCTTTCAAAAGAATACTTTATCAATTTTGCCGAGCCCGATGTTGCCAGCGATCAGCGAATCATTGATGCCATGGATGCAACAGGTAGCGGCTACAATGCTCTACCGGAAGTAGTATTCATTTCGGATGGAGATGGAATTGGTGCAACAGCAACTGCCCATCTAAATGATAGTGGTGGGATTGAATATGTATCAATCGAATCTGGTGGCACAGGCTATGAAGATACATCTACTGTAGTAGAATTCAATACCGATAATATTCGTTCATTCTTGTTCATCGATGAATTGATAGACAAGTATGGTTATGTGAGTCGTAGTATCACGGATACAGTGGCAATACTGAGTCATACAGGAACGCCAAATTACGGTTTTAAAGCAGCCGAAATTTATAGTATTACGGAAGCAGGTTCAGCAGGACAATTTGTCTACACATATCCTGACACTAGCTTAAATTATTTTGCCGGTGATTATGTAAAAATTGGTGTAGATAACAACGCAAGTGTTATTATCGATGCGGTTGATTCCAATGGCCTACCTACTAAAGTTAGAATTTTCTCATCGGGCGGTGGGTTCGAGGCTGAATCGTTTACTGCTACAATTACTTCCAAGACCGGTGCTGGCACAGTAACTCTAGGATTTACTACTGGCGCGATAACGTCAATTCAAGACGGATATCTGAATCATCAGGGTATGCTATCCGATATTAATAGACTACAAGATAATTATTATTATCAAAATTATTCTTATGTCCTACGTTCAAAGGTGCCGTCATCCAACTGGTTGACAATGATAAAAAATACCGTGCATCCTGTCGGTATGGCTGTATTCAGCGAACTTCTAATTATGGATACGCTTGAACTAGGCGCTTCATTCGAAGTATCACAACAACCGATTGATTTCTACGAATTCTTCGATGAAGCCATCACTATGACTGATACCACATTTGCAGTGTCATTCACAAAAGTTCTTTCGGATTCAATCTCTGCACCTACTGATACTAAGGTAATTACGTTCGGTAAGGTACTTTCGGATTCAATCTCTGCACCTACTGATACTAAGGTAATTACGTTCGGTAAAACTCTATCGGATTCGATTGATGCACCGACCGACACCAAGGCTGTTACGTTTAGTAAAGTCCTATCCGATTCTGTTACCATAACAGAATCGTTGTTGATCGGTCAGGAGAGAGATTTTGGCGACTCGTCAACACCAACGGAATCTACAGCCATCTCGTTTGGTAAAACTCTATCGGATTCTATTACTGCACCAACAGATGCCGCTCTAGTATCATTTGGTAAAAATGTATCGGATTCTATTACTGCACCAACAGACGCCATCGATTCATTCGTTGTAGGTAAAGTATTAACCGACGCAATAACTCCGGTTGAGGCTGCAACAGTGACGTTCGGTAAAACTCTATCGGATTCTATCACTGCACCGACGGATGCCCCGGTAATCACATTTGGTAAAACTCTATCAGATTCTATTACTGCGCCAACAGACGCCATCGATTCATTCAATGTTGGTAAAAACGTATCGGATTCTATTACTGCACCGACCGACGCCATCACTGCATTTGATGTTGGTAAAACACTATCTGACTCAATCAATAGTCCAACAGATGTTATCACTTCATTTGATGTTGGTAAAACACTATCCGACTCAATCAATAGTCCGACAGATGCTGCCGCAGTAACAGTGGGTAAAACGCTATCCGATTCTATTACTGCACCGACCGACGCTATCACTTCATTTGATGTCGGTAAAACTCTATCAGATTCTATTACTACACCGACAGATGCTGCCGCAGTAACAGTGGGTAAAACGCTATCGGATTCTACCACACCTGCCACTGAAACATCTACTATAAATATAGGTAAGGTGTTAAGTGATTCTATAACAAGCCCACTTGATGCAGGTAGTATAAATATACAAAACTACTGGGCTTACGACTATACATCAGGTCAAGATCTGGTCGGCGATTATGTCGGAACTGATTACACATTTTAATTTTTAAACCAAGGAGTATCAAAATGCAAAACGAAGAATTTCTAAAGATGACAGGTAAGCTGGATATCGTTGTTTACGATGCCGACGGAAATGTCAAGGAACAACGTGAAGTTCCAAATATCGTAACAACTGCTGGTAAGACCTTCATTGCTGCACGTATTGCCGGCACTTCGGCGGCAGTTATGGGCTGGATGGAAGTTGGTACAGGAGCTACTGCGGCTGCAGTCGGCGACACCGCTCTAGGAGCAGTTGTTGCTAGTTCGAGAACAGCAACCTCTGTTTCTGGTGGTACACCATCGTCAAACACTGTAGTTTATGCTACAACATTCCCAGCTGGTACTGGTACTGGCGCTCTTACCGAAGCAGGTGTTTTCAATGCTTCTTCATCGGGTACAATGCTTTGCCGCACTGTTTTCTCGGTTATCAACAAGGGCGCATCTGACAGCATGACCATCACATGGACTGTGACTATCAACTAAGGATAGAGCGTGGCTTTATTACTAAGAACACTAGCACGAAATGAACTCGCCCGAGGGTTCTATCGTGATATTGTAAACGAGAACGATTTTTTCTATTTGTTCGTGGGTAAAACCACAGACTGGCCAGGGGACGGTAGCGCAGAAACTCCTCTTGATACCGAATCGTATAATGGTCAGACACATAGAAACATAATGTTCGTTAAACGCATTCAATCGTCCGACGTGGTCATGATGATCCGTCGGATCGATTGGACTGCGGGTACGGTATATGATCATTATGATGACATGGATAATCTCTCAACGAAAGATTTTTATGTCCTTACCGATGATATGAGAGTGTATAAGTGCCTAAACAACAACTATGATTCTCCTAGTTATAATAAGCCAACTAGCACAGATACTACAAATGCATTCATTCTTCCTGACGGGTATGTTTGGAAGTATATGTTTAAGGTAGAAGCATCGGATGAACTGAAATATCTGTCCGCAGATTATATTCCAGTTCGTAAGATGGCAGGAGTAGGTGTTCCGTTATACGACATCAATGGTGAGATAGATTCTATCACAGTAGATGACGGCGGTTCTGGGTATGACCCGGAAAATGTTCCTACTGTTCTTGTTCGCGGCGACGGCGAAGGTGCAACGGCAGAAGCTGTTGTAGATGAAGAAACCAATGAAATAACAGAAATCAATGTTGTTACTCAGGGGTATGGATATTCGTTTGCCTATATAGAAATCCTGGATAATGAAACTGGTACGGGTGCCTCAGCTACAGCAAATCTTGGTAGTATTCCAGTATCGCTTGTTCAAGAATCTATTGAGGCTGCCGCTGTTCCTGGAACGGTTGACCGCATCACGCTTGATGAAGTAGGCAACAACTATTCATCGGGTGACGTTTTAGTTACCATCACGGGTGATGGTTCTGGTGCCGAAGCAATTGCGTTTGTCGATGAAAATAGTAGAATTGAACGAGTAGACGTTACAAATCCGGGAACGGGCTATACTTTTGCGGAAGTCTCTTTCAATAACATTCTTGGTATTGGTTCGGGAGCAACTGCAACGGCAGTAGTATCTCCATACTACGGTCATGGTGCTAATCCAGTCAAAGAACTTCTTGCAAAGACTGTTTGTATTTCGGTAAACTTGACCAATGATACAAGCGACTATTTCTATAACAACGATTATCGCCAATTAGGAATTATAAAAAATCCATTGGATTCTGATTTCGTCAATTTTATGGATGATACCGGGACAACATGTTATGTAATTGAAGTAGATGATACTTCTTTATATTCCAATGATGATGAAATTTGGTCAGATGGTGGAGGAAGATTTATTGTTGCGCAAATTAAAGCGGAAACAAATCTCGTATATCTTCTACCTGTGATTCCCGTAATCACTTCTTCTTCAACATTAACAAATAATACTACCAGCGTTACTGGATTGACTATAAATAGTCTAACTATACCAGATGTTATTAATACTACCGGCGAAATTCTTTATATTGATAATCGCCTACCTATTAATAGACAAGCAGATCAGGTAGAAAAGATTAGAACAGTTATTAACTTTTAAGAGAGAAGTTACACATGGCCTTGGACCTAAATGTATCCCCGTATTATGATGATGCTGCGGCAGCGATTGCAAACAATTACAATAGAATTCTGTTCAAGCCAGGTTATGCTGTTCAGGCAAGAGAACTAACGCAACTTCAATCTATTCTTCAAGATCAGGTTGGAAAATTTGGTAATCATGTTTTTAAAAATGGTTCAGTTGTTGCTGGGTGTGATTTTAAACTAGATACTGCTAGAGATTTTATTAAGGTTCTAGATGATAATGCTTCTGGAACTTTAATCGAAGATATTGAAGATTATATTGGTGCCGTTGTAATCGGTCTAACATCATCAATTAAAGCAGAAATTGTTCATGCGATTTCAGGCTCCGAAGCCGACTCACCCGACCTTAACACGCTTTATTTAAGATATCTTACTGGCGATGGTTCCACTGACGCGGTTCACTTTTCTCCCAGTGAAACACTTCGCGTAATAGAATCTGAAACGGGAGATCAAATTGGCGATACATTTGTAGTTGATGATACATTCGAAGAAGGAAATTACTATTTCGGTAGAGGTTCATTTGTAACTCTAGATTCTGGTATTATTTTTCTAGACGGTAAGTTTCTTCCTTTCCCTAAAACAACTCTCGAACTACTAAAATATAATGCATATCCATATTTTAAAATTGGATTTGAAATTGTAGAAAATATCGTAACTCACGAAACCGATCAGAGCCTTTTGGACCCAGCACAGGGTACATTCAACTATGCGGCACCTGGTGCTGATAGATATGTAACTACCGCATCGCTAGTTAAGTATGCACTGGATGCTACTCCATCGGATGACTTCTCGGAGTATCTGACAATTGTTGCGGGTAAGTTGCAAACTGCCGTAAATGAAGATCGCATTTATGCTGACCTTGGGCGCAATCTCGCAAAGCGCACTTACGATGAATCTGGAAACTATACAGTAAAAGCATTCCCTATTTTAATCAAGGAACACCTTGACACAGGAAGCAATGGCGGCCTCATAGCTTACAACGCAGAAGATCCAGCAGCGGGTGGCGATGAGACCCTTTTAGCAATAGGTATCGAAGCAGGTAAAGCATATGTTCGTGGCTATGCATACGAAACTAGACAAACAGAATATCTAGTTGTTCCTAAGGGAAATACAACAAAGGTTGTAAATGATGTTCCTATATCTACTGCATTTGGTAATTATATTCTAGTTGACAACTTCTGTGGTAACTGGGATATTGCAGCCGGTGATACTGTATCACTCCGCAGTGCCGCGGCAAATGCTATTGGTACTTCGGGTTCTCCAACCGGAGGCACACAATCTGCCGCCTCGGCACCAGGTTCACAAATCGGTACAGCTAGAGTTCGTCATATTGCCCATGAAACAGGTACACCTGGCGCATACAATACACAATTCCGTCTGTATCTCTACGACATTCAAATGGCATCTTCATATAACTTTGAAGATGTTAAGGGCGTTTACTACGATACTACCGCCGATGGTCATGCAAACGTTGTTCTGGTAGATAGTAAAGCATATCTATACGAAAGCAAGTTCAATAGTCTGCTATTCAAGTTACCTGCTAGAGCGTTGAAGACTACAAATCCTGTTTCTGTTGACAATAGCTTTGTCTATAGCAAGCAGTTTGATGATACCATCGACTCAAGTAATAGTATTACATTTTCGGTAAGTAGTCCTGAGACTTTCCCCTTTACTGTGGGGTCATTGACTTCGACCGAACGTCTTGATAATATCATTATTACTACAAAAGCAGCTTGCACTATCAACAGTGTTGCATATGAAATCGGCTCAGTATTAAATCTAAATGCAGCGGGAGTATCTGTAACAAATACTGGTTCACAGATTACAATAACTTTTCCGGGTACAATCAACGCGGCCACAAACATTCGCGTTCACTGTAAGGTACAAGTTGCTGGTGCAAATAAAGTAACCAAGGAACTTAAAGAAAGCGCAGTAGTTGTTCTAGATACTAATGCCAGCGGCAATACCACTGGTATATACAATCTTGGTGCTTCTGACGGTTATAAAGTCCGCACAATCAAGATGGGAGCCTACACTGAAACCGCGGCAAATATTCAGTCGAGCGGAACCGATGTAACGTCATCGTTCAACTTTGATAATGGTCAACGTGACGGCTTCTACGCAAACGCAAGAATTGTGAAAAAGACTGGTACAAGTATCACTCTGACCAACAAAAAGTTAGTTGTGACATTTGACTACTTTACACACGGTGGTTCTCCGTCCACTGCATACAACTTCTACACTGTCGATTCATATCCTGTTGACGATGAGACTAATGCTGCTGGTACAATTCGCACAGAACAGATTCCGATTTATACATCTACAACTTCAGGCGTAACATACGACCTCCGTGATACATTGGATTTCCGTCCTCGTTGGGACGACACTATTACATTCACAACAAGTCCTGGCTCAGCCTCTGTTAACCCAGCAGTAGGTACTACACCGAGTGGCCCATCTGGCGGAGCAATCATCACGCCATTCCCGACAGAACAATTTACTACAGATATTGAATATTATCTGGGACGTAAAGATAGAATTGTTATGGATGATGAAGGTGTATTCTCTTCTATATACGGCGTATCCTCGCTATCTCCAGTTGAGCCACTAGAGCCAGATAATGCGTTGTCTATCGCAGTTGTAGACATTCCTCCATATCCTTCGCTGGCACCCAACGTTGCTAAGTCGGTGAGTAGACCAGATTACGGCGTTAAATATAAAGCGATTGATAATCGTCGCTATACAATGAGAGATATTGGACAACTAGAACAACGCCTAAATCGCCTAGAATATTATACATCCCTAAATCTACTGGAAAAATCTGCCAGTGATTTGAGCATTACTGATACAAACGGTCTAGATCGCTTTAAGAATGGTATTCTTGTAGATGCCTTTACCGGGCATAATGTTGGTAATGTCCTAAGTAATGAATACCATATTGCGATTGACCCAGTTGCAAAAGAAATGCGTCCATTCTTCTTCATGGAAAATATCGACCTACAATATGATTCCACGAACTCGACCAATATTACAAAAACTGGCGATCTACTGACACTACCGTATACAGAATTTACGATGATGAGTCAGTTAAAAGCATCTAAGTTCCGTAATTGCACCGGCGAACTTCTGTTTACATATATTGGTGATATGGAACTTGACCCACCAGTTGATAACTGGACCGATACGACAACACTCCCTGATATTTCTGCCAACTTTGACGGTAACTACGATGCATGGGAAACTCTAGCAGACGCATGGGGTACCCAGTGGGAAGATTGGCAAGATACTGGAACTGGTAGAGTCACCGCGAATACACAGCGTGCGGCGGGTAACACTGCAATACGAGGCGACACTCTTTTCCAAGAAGATATTGCTATCGTAACAACGACAACAGAACAAAGACAAACTCGCCAGGGCGTTCAACTCACGGTAACACCAGAAACGCAAACTCAAAGAATTGGTGCAAAAGTAACAAATACTTCCATCATTCCGTTTATGCGTTCTATTCTAGTGACGTTTAAAGCGACAAGAATGAAGCCCCTTACTCGCGTATATCCATTCTTTGATGGTGCTACAGTAGAGGATCATTGCCGCCCGTTGTCAGGTGTTGTTAGTGGCACAGTAAATTCTGTTCAAAATTCATCTCTGGCTGGTGATTATGGCGATCCGCTAATCACCAATGAGGCGGGCGAATGCTTCGGCCAATTCAGAATTCCTGCTGGTACTTTCCGAGTAGGCGAAAAGATATTCAGACTTGCAGATGATGTTCAAAATAGAATTAAGTTTGTTACTACCTCTGCATCAATGACATTCTCCGCGAATGGTTTATCGCAAAGTGTTCAAGATACTGTTGTCTCGACAAGAGTTGCCAATGTGGCAGCCGTCAATCTTTCAGATAGCAGAACGGTTTCTGATAGCAATACTACGGTAAATCGCCTAGGCGAAAGAGCAGTTGGTGTTGTCCAAACAACTGTTGTAAATAATACGTTTACAACAATTAATAATACAACAAATGTTACCGAAGTCACTCAGGTTACACAAAACGTCAATAATACATCTGTGACCAACGTTACCAATAATGTCACGAATGTTACGAATGTTACTCAGATAAGTGTTCCTGACCCGGCACCTCCTGTGGTACCGGCGGATATTGTTCCAGAACAACCTGAGATAAATACCGATTGGCCATTCCCAGCAGATTTTGGTAGCATTAGACTTGACCCTATTGCTCAGACGTTCATGGTTTCAGAAGTGCCGTTTGGCTGTTATGTAACTTCTATCGATGTTTACTTTAAGAAAAAATCTACCACAAATCCTATCACAATGCAACTACGCGAAGTGGTAAATGGTTATCCTGGTAATAGAGTAATTCCATTCGGTGAAGTAACACTATCTCCAGGACAGGTAAACATTGATGCCGATGCTGGAGCAACTTCAACTAAGTTTACTTTCCCATCGCCGGTATTCCTACAAAACAATACTGAATATTGCTTTGTTCTTCTTCCTGCTGGTAATGATCCTAACTACGAGATTTGGGTTTCTGAATTGGGTGAAAATGAAGTCAATACAACAACTCGTATTTCAGAGCAGCCAAATATTGGTGTCCTATTCACATCTGCAAACAACAGAACTTGGACAGCATGGCAAGCAGAAGATATTAAGTTTAAATTACAGAGAGCAAACTTTGAAATCGGTACAACTGGAACGGTCGCACTGAATACACATGATATCGATTATGCAACATTTGATTCTTTCTCGAATGGCGCATTTACTGCTGGTGATAAAATTCATGGCTTCTCGTTTAATATTACAGCACCGGGTACAGGTTACACAAACGGTACTATAACTCATACTCTGAGTGGCGGTGGTGCAACAACTAATGCCACGGTTGCAGTTACTATTAGTGGTGGTGCAGTGACTAATGTAGTAGTGACGAATCCCGGGGCTGGATACACTAGCAATCCAACGCTAACAATTGTTAGTGGTAGCGGCACCAATGCGGCAGTAACAGTCACGCTAAATTCTGGGTTTGTCCATTCATACGATACTCTATACAACGTTGCTAAGACTTACGTAGAGACTGGTAAGTTCACTGTAAATGACAGAGTGGGTAATGGCTCTTCACATGCTTTAATATCAGAACTTGAAGATAAGGTATTGAATGCATTGGGTGCTAATGTTGGATACCTCGACCATACGCCATGTCATCTTATTTGGGCCTATTCGGCAACGACAAACACTGGTTCCGAAACAGAAGCATCGACATCTTATGTCAATTTTGTACCAGATAAAACTACAGAACTGACTATCGATGCCGCAATTCGCTCATATTCAAATGAGCAAAATGATCTCGGTGGAGATAAGTCATTCAAAATTCAACTTGGTATGACATCACAAACGTCTACTGTTTCGCCGGTTATCGACCTTAGAAAATGTTCTATGATTGTAATCGCAAATGACATTAATAATAGTGCAACAGATGAAGACATTGGTATTGGTGAAGCAAGGTCCAAGTATGTTTCTCGTCAAGTTGTTCTTGATGATGGACAGGAAGCAGAAGACCTTAAAGTATATCTAAGCCAGTATGTTCCAGTTGGAACGGATGTAAAGGTATATGGTAGATTCTTACACCAAAGTGATCCAGCATCATTTGAAGACAAAGATTGGATTGAATTGACAACCACGCCACCTACTGTCACTTCGTCTAGCTTTATCGAATATACATATGATATTCCATCAACCGAATTGAATGGCGATGGCGTATTTGAATATACTACAGATGGTGTAACTTATACGGGCTATAAAACTTTTGCGATTAAGGTAGTTCTTCTTTCGAGCAAAACTAGTGTTATTCCAAAATGCCGCGAACTTCGCGCAATAGCTCTACAGGTATAATATGTCTCAAAGATATCAGTTGGACGACACAACTAAATATGTTAGAGATGGCCATTCAAAAGCTATTATTTCTACGGATGTTGCTGGATTGTCTGCATACAAAGCTAGAAAAAACAAACAAAGAGAACAAGCGCATCAACTTCGACAGTTTGAAAATGACATAAATACTGTAAAAGAAGAGATGCAAGATATAAAATTGCTATTGCAACAAATCTTACAGAACCAGGGTAGATAAGATATGTCCACTATTACACTTAGATCCGTAAAAGG
>JAULBY010061855.1:0-10369 GCA_032358315.1 Ophiocytium majus | reverse complement strand
CCTGTCTGATTTCCTGGTCACATGCACCGTGTGCAAAGGGCTTTCCGCGCCCTAAGCGGAGTTTAATAAGAGTACAAACATCCCACAATTGTGTGTGCGTGTGTGCGTGTGTGTGTGTGTGTGTGTTGCAGACTGGTGTAAGGGCAGCCCCTGCCGGTGTTGCAGGCAGACTGTAGTCCGCTTTGGGGGGGCAGACGCCTACCGGCCGTCATCATAGACGCCACTATTATTCAACATGTGTGTGTGTGCGGGTGGGTGGTTTTGTCTGAGCAGGGCCGTGGCACGGAGACAGCCTGTGCACCTGCTGCTCAGCCCAAAGGCAAGGCCAGTGCCACGTGGCCACCGGCGGTGCCGGTCTCGACAGAATTCAGTGTGCGGGTCGCTTCTCAGAAGGCGACTGCTCCTGCACAAACATGGGCACTACTGTAGTACTGGCGGACGCCTGTCGCAGCCCAGCAGACGAAGAGCAGCGGGCAAGCCACGCTCACTGCTCCTCTTGGTGCGTGACCCCCCTAGCGCGCGCGTGACCCCTGACAGGTCGGTTGAAGTTGAACGTAACTGCCAAAGTGAGGCGGCGGAGGAAGCCAGTGCGGACGTAGCCGTGTCTGCGACTGCAGCACTGTATCGCCCACTTTGTGGTGCAGTAGCAGGTGCGTCAGCAGCCGCTTATGCTGCTGCGGGCACTGGTCGCTGCAGCAGCTACAGGAACACGGCAGTAGCGGCAGCACCATGTTGTCAGCACTGGCGGAGGTAGACTACTCAGCTCTCGAGTTCAGCAGCAGCAGCAGCAGCAGCAGCAGCAGCGGTGTCGGTGTTGACACGACCGCCCGCAGGATCAGCAATGGCAGCTTCGGCGTGGCGACAACGGTCTTCAGCCGCCTGCCCGGCAAGCTCGGGAGCAGGAGGTGGCGGTCAAGCTGCACGCAGAGTCCCTCACTGCTGAGCAAGTGGCACACTCAGGAGGGAGCTGGAGGCCCACGCAGCGCTCAGCCTTCCCAATGTGGTGCAGCTGCTGGGGGCGTGCACGACTCAGCCAAACCTGTGCCTGGTGCTAGAGCTTGCTTCCCACGGCAGCCTCAGTGACGTGCTGTACGGCGGGAGCCTGGTCGAGCCTCTTCCTTGGCAGGTGCAAACCCCGCTCGGCACACAGTTTTTTTGGGCCATGTGCTGCTTGCAAGACTAGGTTGTGAGTGACCCTCCAAGCACGGGCGAGCTGAGGGCCTTGACCCAGGCAGAAAATTTAACGTGTCAGCCGCCGATGACCTAGCGTGTGAGCTATCAGCACGAGTGGGTGTGGGTCCACCAAAACAATGTGGCAATACTTGGTTGCAGGTGTGCGGGCCGCGCTCAACCTTGCACTCCGCGTGTGCGCGCTCCGCCGCCGCTGCTGCTGCCGCTGCCATTTCCAAAAATAGACGAAAGCGAGGATCATGCTGGAGGTGGCCACCGGCATCGAACGCCTGCACTCCGCCTCCATCGTGCACGGCAACCTCAAGCCCTCCAACGTCCTCCTGTTCGAAGGCTTTGCCGCCAAGGTCTGCGACTTCGGCCTGACAGACGCACGTGCAGCAGCCGCCGCCGCCGCCATTGCCATGAACCACACCACCACCCCCATCAACACACGGTGGCAACCATGGCAGGCGCCGGAAACGGTGCCGTGGCAGGGCCATCGCGCGAGCCCGCCCACCCGCGCCGCCTATGTGTACAGCCTCGGCATGGTCATGCACACCCTGCTGGCGGAGCGTGCCCCCTTCGACGACCGGCCCTCAGAGGCCGACGGCGACACTGCAAGCGGCTGGGAACGACTGCGTGGCGAGCGGCCGGAGTTCACGGCTGCCGCCGACACGCCCGCGAGCATGCGAAGCATGGAGGCGCTCATGCGTCGCTGCTGGGCGCAGGAGCCCGCCGCGCGCCTGCCCTGCTGGGCCGCGCGCACGGCGCTTGCCGGCATCAGGGCGGCGGCACTGGCGGCGGCGGCAGCGGAGGGGGCGACGGCGGCGGTGGCGTCGGAGGCGGGAGAGGCTATGGCGGCAGCAGGAGGGCCGCTGCTGGCGGGTGCAGGCATGGCGGTGAGTGGTGGAGACGCGGCGGTGGCGGCAGGGGAGGGGGAAGGGGGGGGGGAAGGGGAGGAGGCTTGGGTGGTAGAGGAGGCAGCGGCAGGCATTGGAGAAGAAGAGGTGGTTGTTTCCTTGGTGGCCGGCGGTGATGGCGGTTGCAAGGCACGTCCATTCGTGGAAAGCGCTGGCGGTGGCGACGGCGAGAGTTCTGCGGACGACAGCGACACAGCCAGTGACAGCAGTGGCGCGTCATGCGCGTTTGACGGTGCAGTGGCTACGGGACACAACGCCGACACAGCGGCAGAAGTGGAGCAGAGTGAAAGCAGCAGCGTGTCATCAAGCTGCAGCAGTGCCGCAGGACGGAACGTCAGCGCGGCGGCTGAAGCGGAGGGCGGCAATGGCAGCAGTAGTATGTCGTCCCGCTGCACCAGCGCAGCATCCGTGCCCGACACGGCTGCTGCGGAGGCAGAAGTAGAGCGCAACGCGATGCTGCGGCTGGGCGCGGCCAAGAAGGCCCGCGACCTGGACGCCCTTATGTTCATTGCGTGGCACTTCCATGGGCTGGCGCGCATGCTGAGCGAAGTGCTGTGCCCACTGGCGGGGCTCGCCGACCACGACGCCGCCATCCTGTACGCAGGGTCGGTGGTAGAGGTGGCGGCGGCCGCCACGCTGGCGCACCCAGGTGACGCGCGCGTAGACGGCGTGCTGCACCACGGCGTGGCGGCCTGCTGGCAGTTTGCACGGCGCTTCAGGCTGGCGGCGGTGCGCCTGGCGGAGGTGGGGGGCGAGGAGGCCTTGTGCCAAGCCGCGCAGGCCCTGCCAGACGACGACGACGCGCAGCAATGGGCTGAAGCAGCGCTCAGCGAGGTGCGGGCGCACCAGCATGCCGGTGGTGACAGTGGAGGTGGCGACGGCACGGAGGGGGAGGTGGCGGCATTTTCGGCGCTCGCGTCGGCGGCAGCGCGCTGTGATGTGGCAGCCGTCGTGCGCATGTTGGAGGGCTGCAGCGGCGGCGGCGCTGACATGCCTGACGTGGCGGCCGAAGCGTGCGAGCTGCTGTGCGCGCCGGGGGACTTGGATGAGACGCATGTGATGGCGGCGCGAGTAGCAATGGCCGGTCTTGAGGTCCTGCGGGCGTTGCCCACGCACAGCCGGGTGAGGCGCGCAGGTCTGCGTAAGTGCGTGGCCTTGGCCGACTTGCAAGCCGCGGCGGCGGCGCGCATGGCGAGGGAGGACGGCATCCAGGTGGTGCAGGCAGCCATGAGCATGCTGCTGCAGCCTGGGGGTGACGGTGTTGAGCAGCTGTGCGGGGAATACCCTGTGACCAGTATGCAGCGGCACCTGCACGACAGCACTGCTGAAACCAACAGCGGCGACAGCGGCGATGGCGGCAACAGCAGTGACGGTGGCGTCGGCAGCGGCGGCGATGTACTCGAGATTCATGACAACGGCGACGGCAGCGGTGACGACGACACCCGCACAATTGGCAGCAGCGCGGTGGCACTCACGGCGGACTCCGCCACACTGGACGAGCTGGCGGGTGCGGCCGAGCGCGGGGACATGGTGCGCGTGGTGGACGCCGAGGGGCGGCTGGGCGGCTGCGCCTGGCTGCAGGAGCAGGCGCTGGCGCTGGTGGGCGCGCTGTGCACGCAGGACGCCGCGTGCCTGTCGCTGATCGCGGCGGACGCCCCCGCGGTGGTCACCGCCGCTATGCTCGCGTGCGCCGGCCGCGCGCTGGCGCAGTGGCACGGACTGAAGGCGTGCGAGCTGCTGGCGCGCATGCACCACCTCATGTCGCTGCGCTGGCGCGCGCCGGCCGCGTTCGACGCCATCGACACCGCCATGCTGTGCCTGGCCTCGGACGCGGAGGGTCAGCAGATGGGGAAGTACGCGCTGGGCTTAGCGCGCACGTGGAGCGACGACGGTGACGACGCCAACCTTGCCGCGGAGCTGTTGCCGGAACAGCTGGAGGCGCTGCTGTGCGTGGTGGACGCGGGCGAGCGCGGGGACGCGGAGGGTGTCGCTGCCGCCATGCGCCAGCACGCCGACTGCCTCATGGTGCAGAGGCTCGGGTGCCGCGCGCTGCGCTTGCACGTGCCGGCACGCGGCGCGCTCACGCACGCGGCGGCGGCCGCGGCGGCGGATGCGGTCGCCAACGCCATGTCGCGGCACCCGTGCGACAGGACTCTGGTCGTGCACGCGGTGGGCGCGTGCGCGTGGCTCGGCGGCACGCACGAGGCCGCTGCACGCCGACTCGCGCATCCCGACGCGACGGAGCTCATCGACAACGCGCTGCAGCAGCTGCAGAACATAACCACGGTGGTGGCGGCGGCGCCGCGCATCCGCGCGTTCAGAAGCAGCCCGAGCCTGTGCGTGTGCGGCGCGCGCGACCGCGATGGGACACCGGTAGAGCGGGAGGCGCTTGGCGCGCTGGCGGCGGCGTACGAAAGCAGCGACGCCGCTGCGATCGTGCGCATCTTGTGGCGCGCCGACCTGCGCGCGTCTGCGCTCGTGCAGCGTGTCACCCTGATGCAGGCGTGCCGCCTGTGCACGGAGCACGCGCGGGAGCTGCTGGCGGCGGGCGCGCCGGCGGCGGCGGTGGCGGCGATGCGCGCGCACCCGCACTCGGCCGCTGTTCTGCACTTTGCGGTCGGCGTGTGCGAGCGGCTGGCGGCAGCGCTGCGCCCGTGGGGCCTGGAGGCGCTGGAGGCGGCGGGCGGCGCGGAGGTCATCGAGGCTGCGATGGTGGTGCTGGCGGGTGACAAGAACGCGCGTGAGTGGGGGGAGAGCCTGCTGGGGGCGCTGCAAGTGCGCGCTGACGCCGCCGCGGAAGTCGAAGCGGACTTGCAGCGCCGGGCGGCGGTGGGGCAGCTGGTGGCGACGCAGCAGTCGAGCAACGCCGGCGTGGCGATGCGCATCATGGCGGGGTACCTCGACTCGCGAGCGTTTCAGCAGGTGGGCTGCAAGGTGGTTGCCAGGCTGGCCGCCATTCACGCTGGCGCGCTGGTGCCCGCAGACACGGCGGCGGCCGTCACCGGCGCCATGGCCGCGCACCCGGACGACCCAGAGCTGCAGGCGGCGGCGCTGGCGGCGTGCGCCGCGGTGCTGGCGCGCAGGCAGGACGCCGTGCAGGCTTTTCTTGAAGCTGGAGCGGTCCCCTCGCTTCTGCACGCCACACAGCTGCTGGCGTCAGACGAGAGAGCACAGGCGCAGGGCGTGAGAGTCCTGTTCAAGCTTTGCACGGACGGGCGGGGCGCCACCGAGGTGTGCGCCGTGCCGGCGCAGGTGCTGGAGGTGGCGCGCCGCCTCCCCCCCGGCGACGCGCGCACCCACGAGCTCATGCTGGACATGCTCAGCCGCGCTGTGAGATCACCTGACGGCGCAGAGCGCGCCCAGGTCGCCGGCGCCCCCGCGTACGTGGCCGCCGCGATGCGCGCGCACGGCGGCGACGATGAGCTCATGATCGCTGGCAACAGGGCCTGCGCGAGCCTGGAAAGCTGAGCCGCGCCGCTGCCGCGGCCCTCGCGGAGGCGGGCGCGGTCGCGCTGCTGCTGGACGGCCTGCGCGGCGCCAATCAGCGCGTGCGCGTCACCTGCGCGGCCGTCATCGGGGCGCTGTGCGCGGCGCACCCCTCTGCGGTCACAGCGACGGTCAGCGCGGGCGCGCGCGGCGCGCTCGTGTGCGCGCTCTCCGCCCGGGATCAGCCATCGAAGTGGCTGGCCGCGCAGGCGGTGGCGGCCATGTGCGACGCGCAGCCGGGCAGCGCGGCGGAGCTGGGGGGGGTGGGTCCCGCCGTGGTGACGGCCATGCGGGACTTTCCGGGGGATGTGAGGGTGCAGCGGGAGTGTGCACGCGCACTCGCCGCCCTGTGCCGAGGCCACGCCGCCAATGCGGTCCTGCTGGGCGAGGTGGGGGCGACGGCCGTGGTGGTGCAGGCGCTGGCGCAGCACAGCAATGAGGAGATGCAGGAGTGGGGGCAGAAGGCCCTGTTCTACCTGTGAGGTAGATTGAGGGTGAGGGGATGGCGGGCGCGAGGGGCTGGGCTGGGCTGCTGCCAGTGTTTCAACTCGGTCTGGCGCGTCACTTCCGCGCGCACATTCGACGCTGGTGTGGCTGGCCAACCAGCCAGCCAGGGGATCACACAGCTGAGTCTTGAGAAGCAGGCACAAGGGATGGACCTCAAGTGTTGTCATTGCACGACCCTACTGCGTGAGTTGCAGCTGTCGAGGCCCCTTGCCACAATATCATACGTCTGACCACCACCGAACCAGGGCAAGTAGCAAGCAGGGCGCTGGCCCTGTGCACATCCTGCCTTCTCAGCGCGCATTGCTGCCTGCTCTTGGGCTTATAAAGCTATGCTGTGTTAGAAGCGCTGTGCATGTTGCACTGCATCTGCAGGGCTGCCGACAGCATTTTATGGATTGGTTGCCAGCCAAGCCTGCAAAGGCAGCTTTTGCAGTATGAGGTGCGCGAGGGGATGCTGCACATGGCGTAGCATGCATGCAGCCTGTTCTTTTTTTGCAATGCGCATGAGGCATGGGACTTTGCGCTGGACACATGAGGCAAGACAGGTGTGGCAGCACGGCACCTACCCACCGTGCTGCTTTGCTTGAACCGCCGCAAGTGTGCTGGTTGTGACTGAGCCTATCAGTGGCGCCTGGACTCAACTGCTTCTTGACACAGCAGTGGCAGGCAGAGGCAAACCCAGATAGGAGTCTGGACAGGCAAACTCGTGTACTGTTGTTCCATTGGATCCGGTGCCACCAGGGGAATTCGGCGGCATGTGCCAACGTGCGTGCAGGCGGCACTGCCGCCTAACAATGGCCATGCATGCTATCTTATGCCGTGCGCAGTATACTACTTCAGTAGTTGCTAGTACTACTAGTAGGTTACATGCGCACCAAGACCGCTGCGCTGAGCGATTTACTCGCCATGTGCACCAACACCACCTCGTAATGGCATATGTTGCACCTGTATGCTACCTGCTAAAAAACACAATGTGCCCAACCGTTAGGGGACAGCGGCCTTCTGCGACGCCAAAGGTCCTTTTGGACTCATGAGAGGCGCGTGTGCTGGCAAAACAAACAAGTTGTCGAAAGACGCACAAGGCACCGCTGCTACATCCACTGATACATGTGCCACAGACTGAAAAGAACCTACAGGTACCAGTACTCATTGCAGGCAGGAGCGCCATTGTACACCTGCGGCGGCACTACGACTTCCACACCACACATGCATGTGACAGCATCATGTGCCTGCCCCTGGTTGCACCTGTAGCAGCAGCAGTCCATGCGCGCGCGCCCCGCCAGCCGCAAACCGAAAGACCGAGCGCCCGCATGCTGCCGCCGCCGCTGCTCGAGCCGCGTCTGCAACTGCCGCTGCTTGCCGCGCTGCTGCTGCTGCTTTTGGTGCTGCTTCGCTCGCCGCTGTTGCAGCCGTTTCAGCCGCCGCTCCCGCCGCCTGCGCTGCGCGCGCACCTGCCACAGCAGCAGCAGCAGCACCAGGCGCCGCCTCCGCCACAGCATCCGCAGCAGCCACCGCCGCACCGGGTGGCCGCCCTGTGGCGAGTTTGTGCGCCTTCGCATGAGCCTTACGCGTGCTCTGCTAGCTCCTGCTCCTGCTACCGCTTGTCCCCTCGCTGGCCGCAGCTTCGCACCAGACGCTCCTGCGCGCCGCCGGCACTGCCTGCCCTTAGCGACGGGCCGGGCCACAAACGGGATTTTCAAATGCCGGCTTTTCCTGCTTGCTGCGCGAGAACGTTCAGCACTGCTTGTCGGCGGCAGCTGGTTGCCTGAGCCGAGGCGTCCCCCCGCTCCCGTCTCCACACCTTGCCATTGCTTCTGCTGGGGATGCTGCGAGTGCGTCTCGCGCTTCCGCTGGCGCTGCCACCAGCATTGCGGCGCCTGCTGCTGCTGCGGTGACGGTTGGTGCCGCTCACTACGCTGCTGCTTCTTTTTCTGCTGCTGCTGCTGCTGCTGCTGTTTGTGGTGATGCTGCACGTGCTGTTGATCCTGTTCGCGGTGCTGCTGCTGCACGCCTTGCTTGCGTGCCTGGACTGCTGCCGCTGCCGCTGCTGCTGGTGCCGAATGCTTGTTGGTGCCGCAACTGCTGCTGCTGCTCAGAGTCCGCATGTGGCCGCGGCGCAGCCACCGCTGGAGCGACACCATGAGCACTGACGCCGATGCTGGATGCGGCTGCTGGATGAATGAACCATAAAAATGGGTCTGCTTCTCTCAGGCTGTTGAGTGTGTACACACACACGTGTCGGTTACACTGGAACGCCAAACGCCGTCAGTAGGGTCCTTTTTTTTCTGCTAAGCAAGCTCTGTATACATGGCTCTCGTTCAGCGGCTGGAGCTTGACGTTCCCGCTGTGCATGGCTTGCGACGATGAGGTAGTGCGCTTGCGTTCCTGCAAGGGTGCTCGCTGGTCGTGCGCTATGGTGCCGCTGGCTTCACGGGGGTGGACTGCACAAGCATGACCTGCGGACCTGCAGTCCTGGACAAAACCATCAGTAGGTAGGCACTCGCGCAATAGGCTCCTGTCAGGCAGAGTCTGTCAACACTTTCGCACTGCTGTTCCTGACCAGGCTTGCCGCTGCTGCACTGCCATGCACATGGGGTGCGAGTGGTTGTCAAGTAGTGTCCCGCCAGGAAGCTGTGTGTCCTGGTGGCACAGTAGGTCTTACCACACACACCGAACATGCCATCGCAACAGCACACCACTGTAGCTCCAGCGGCATGCTGGTGCCTGCATTTAACAAACAGTGTTGCGCCAGGTCCATTGGCAGTCTGGCTCGTGTGTCACACTGTCAGCAATCCCCCACATATGTGTTGTTGGGACAACTGTGCCATATTTGCAGCAGAACTCGCATACTGCTAGTTCAGACAACGCTCGCAGCAGCAGAGCACAGCTGCACGTGGGTAGTGCTGCATGTATGGTGCTTGCATTTTCAAAGGTATGTGTGTGCAGAAAGTTTGTACAGGTACTGGGAGTATTTTAAACTTCGACACATCCATGGCTCGGACTGCAGGCGCATGACCGCAGCGGAGTCTTCAATTTTAACAGTGAGGCACGTTGCATGGAGGGCTGGCCGCAGCAGTTGCCACTATGTGCTGCCCAGAGGGACGCCCTGGCTTGCCGCGGGTTTGCTTTGAGCAGCCATGCTCCTGCCATACCAGAACAAGTCCACGTGCGCACCATTTCACATTTATGTGTTAGTCACACCACATGAGTCCATACGCGTGGCATGCCGCGCACACTTGATGCCACCGTCCAGCCTGAAGGATCAGGGCAGACACCTGATGAAAGAATGCCCAGGCTTGTGTCTACGAGCTCGCTGCACGGCAGGAAAAAAATCATGTGCATCCACACATGCAAGCATGCAACCCCATGTGTGGGCACCACCTAGGCTTGTGCAGCCCCGATGCTGCAAGAGCCGCCTTCACAGGCTTGGCTGGCGACCATGCAAAAAGTCTGGCGGCAGCCGTGCACACGTAGCGCAGAGTGCACAGCGCTCCTAGAACAGCATCAGCATGATAGCAGGCACACGGCGCGCTGACCAGGAAGGATGTGCACAGGGCCAAGCGCCCTGCTTGGCACGCCCTGGTTCAGTGGTGCTAATTCACCTATGTCATTGTTGCAAGGGGCCTCCGACAGCTGTGACTGACACAGTACGGTCGTGAAATAACACTTGTGACAACCATATGAGGTCCATCTCCTGTACCTGCTGCTGTGTGGTACTCTGGCTGGCTGGCTGGCCAGCCACAATGGTGTCAAATGCGCGCGCGTAAGTGCCGCGCCAGACCGACTGGGCGTGGAGGCGCGGGCAGCAGCCCAGCCCAGCCCTGCCATCCCCTCACCCTCAATCTACCTCACAGGTAGAACAGCGCCTTCTGCCCCCACTCCTGCATGTCCTCATCGTTGTGCTGCGCCAGCGCCTGCACCACCACGGCCGTCGCCCCCACCTCGCCAAGCAGCACCGCGTTGGCGGCGTGGCCTCGGCACAGGGCAGCCAGCGCGTGCGCACAGTCCCGCTGCACCCTCACCTCCCCCGGAAAGTCCCGCATGGCCGCCACCAGGGCGGGGCCCACCCCCCCCAGCTCCGCCGCGCTGCCCGGCTGCGCATCGCACATGGCCGCCACCGCCCTCGCGGCCATCACCTTTGACGCCGCGTCGTGGGCGGAGAGCGCGCACACGAGCGCGCCGCAAGCGCCGGCGCCGACCGCCGCCGTGACCGCGGAAGGGTGCGAAGCGCACAGCGCCTCGACGGCGGCCGCGCTCATGGCGCGCGCGCGCTGCGCGGCGCCGCG
>JAULBY010061844.1:0-10369 GCA_032358315.1 Ophiocytium majus | reverse complement strand
GGGGGGTTTTTGCTCGGGCGGGGGGGGGGGGGGGGGGGGGGGGCGACACTACCCCGCACCAAATTGCGCGTGCACTGTAGCCGGCTGCACGGAATGCGCATCGGCAACAATGCACTGCGCACCTTCCTTTACATGGTCTCGCGTAATGCATGGTTGATAGTCGAGTGTGAGTGTTGGCATGGTACCAGGAGCGCATGTGCCACACACGACTGCTCAAAGGCACAAGTCTTGTCAGCGCGCATGCCTCAACCACATGAGTTCCTGTTCCCATTTTGGTACTACTATTACACTGCCGGGCATCTGCCACGAGCGTGCTGGCATGCATGGCATGGGCTCTTGCACGCCCACAAGTGCAATAAACAAAACTACTAGTAGTATGGGGTGCGCGACCACAAGCAGCACCGGCATCGCAACAGCGGCAGCCATGGCCCCACACACACCACACACACACGATATGGCCATTGCATTCCTTCCCGCTGTGTTGTTGCACGCACGTCCCCACAAAACGAAACCAAAAAGGACCACCAGTGCCGCAGCGCCAGCGGCCACTGTCCGGCACGCCGCACAGCGCCCACACACGCACTGCCACTGCGCAGCGGGAGCCAAGTCGAGAGGCGAGCAGCGCGTCTGAGTGGGCAGGCCGGCCCGCCATAGGATATACCGCCGTCTGCAGTCCCTACCTCACGCACAGGCCGGCCCGCCATAGGATGCACCGCCGTCTGGAGTCCCTACCTGACGCACTGCCGCTGCGCAGCACAGCTGGCGCGCGCACTTCGCGCATTATGCGTGCCCCTCCACCAAGGTCTACAACAGACGAGCCCGCCCCTGCCAGGCCAAGCTGCAGCTGCAAACCGCTCAGGCTACCAATTGGGGGGTGTACGTCGCGGTGTTGACGGTGCACAGGGCTGCGAGGTTGGTGCTGATTAACTTGTGGCGGTATCCATACCTCCATAAGTTAACTATACCAGAGGCATGTCGGTACCAGGCCGCACTACAGGGCCATTGCTCCACCCTGGCATGCGCAACCAACCCCGGGCCCGTACACGCCCACGGGTGCAACAGAGCCTTTCGCATTGGCTCAATGCACTATGCCATGTTATCGCTTGGCATACCGTGGGGGCTTGCCTGCTCGCACCTTCGCCGCACACACCAACACGGGGAGGCACCACCGCCGGAGCAGCCACCACCACCAGAGCCAGGTCGGGAGGCGAGCGGGGCGTCCAACCGTGCAGGCCGGCCCGCCATAGCATATACCGCCGTCTGAAGTCCCTACCTCACACGTGCAAAAACGCAACTACAACTTGAGCCAGCTGGGCTTCCCCTTGCCGCCGGCGGGCTTGCGTGCGCCGCCGCCGCCGCCCGAGCGAGCGAGCGCCGCCGCCGCCGCCGCGGCCCCCGCTGCATCTCCCCCCGTGTCCCTTTGCCCTGAAAGGTTTTGGCCGCTGGGGTAGAGTGCGGCCGAATCACCGCTGGGTTGCTCGGCAGAGGCAAGCAAGTCCGCGCGCAGGCAGTCCCCGGGCCGCGTTCCCAGACCGCTCTGGGAAAGAACGGCACTGGCGGCGCCCTTCCAGGAGAGGTACAGGAGGGCCGCGGGGACCAGTCCTGATTCCGCAAGAACGTTCTCCGGCTTGAGGATCTGTGCAACACGGGGAATGGGAAGGTGGGAGGTGTTGCAGTAGAGTTATAACATGGTGCGCTTACATTGGGAGTGCAGTGCACAGTGCTGGGCATTGTTATGTTGTCGGCTAGCAGCAGAGGGCAGCATGATTGAGTTCTGCTCTTTCCAGTTGCGCGCATGGCATGTGCACAGTGCTTTCCGCGCCCCCAAGCGGGGTTTAGTACAGGCACCACGGCGAGGGAGTTCTCCAGAGCAACCTATAGAGAATTATATGTATACTACTGTAGCGGGCGCTGGTGTGGGCGGGGGAGAGCGCGCGGCCCTGATGGCACCCTGGAGGGTGACCTGCCCTGGCAGGTCGAGCCCTAGCTAGCCTGCGGGCACCCTCTCGCCCTCTTCTTGGTCCGTACACGTGTACTTTGTCGTGCATTTGTTTCGTGTCATGGCCGCCAGTGAGCGTGCTGGCATGCATGTGTCATGGGCTCTTGCACGCCCCCGAGTGCAAATAAATACAACTACTGTAGTACTATAGTAGAAGTATACTACGCAGTGCTTCGAAAGTACTTCAGTAGTACCTCTACTTCTGAAGTATACCATAAAGATATACCTTGCCGTACCTGGTACTTTTCGAGGTAGATGGATTGCCCGTGCTGCACCGCTAAGCACATACCTCTTGTCCCCGCGCGCACATGGCTTCTGTATATTTTGCTCTTGTATTTCTGCAGCATCGTGTCCCCATCTCTAGGTTTACCGCACCATCAGATTCTGCTCAGCCCCCATGCTCAATTTCTCAGTACTAGTGGCCGCATGGTGGTTAACAGTTGCCTGCATCCCTGCCTGTCCATCGCTGGACTGACATAACACACAAATTACCAATGGTGCCTCGCGCACAAGTTGTAGTCAAAGCATCACTTCTGGCACCGCGAGGTTGCGGTGCGCTTCTTTGTGCGCCACGCGCCGCGCATCGGCCTGCGCCAGCACGCGCACGTGGAGCCGGTGAGGCCGCCGGCAGACCACGCACCATCGCGCGCCGCCGCGGACTGGACGCGTACCCGTACACCTCCAACGACCGCCACGGCATACACTACGCCGACCACTGCCATGAAAATTTGCTGCGCTTCGGCTGGCTCCCAGCAGCCGAAGCGCAGAAAATTTTCACGGCAGTGGTCGGCGTAGTGTATGCCGTGGCAGTGATTGGAGGTGTATGGGTAGGCGTCCAGTCCGCGGCGGCGCGCGATGGTGTGTGGTCTGCCGGCGACCTCACCGGCTCCACGTGGCGGCCCCAGAAGTGATGCCTTTAACTTCAAGTTTGCTGGAAACACCACTGGTAATGTGTGCGTTATGTTAGTCCAACGACTGTCACGGACAGGCAGCGATGCAGGCCACTCTTAACCACAACGCGACCACTGGTAGAGCATCATGGGGGCCGAGCAGAATATGCTGGTGTGGTACCGCTGGTCCTATGTGTTGAAGTTATGCCGTATACAGAGCGTATATACAGCGTATACTTCGAAATATATACCGGTACTGTACATACTTCAGAAGTACTTCGAAATGCTACTTAGTATATGGCTAACAATGCTTTGACACACCGGCGCCCCAAAGTGGAGGTAAGTACAGGTACCACAGCGAGGTACTTCTCCCGAGCAACATATAGATAAACTTTGTAGTAGTACTTCTAGTACAGCAGTTGTATTTATTTGCACTTGGGGGCGTGCAAGAGCCCATGGCATGTATGCCAGCGCGCCCACTGGTGGCCATGGCAAATGCATGGCAGTGTCTGTATACGAACACTCAAAGGAGTAGCGGGCGCCGGCAGGCTACCTAGGGCTCGACCTGCCAGGGCAGGTCATCCGCCAGGGTGCCAAACAAGGCCGTGCGCTCCCCCCGCCCACTAGTAGTAGTATACTGAAGTATACACAGAAGTACTACTTTCAAGTATTTGATGTATACTACAGTAGTTTAACATACTACCGTAGTAAGTACCTTGCACACCCGTGCCTCACTGGATGCAGGCACTGCTGTAAGCCTGTGCAAATGACACCTTCAAACATGCTCGACCTGCCTTGGAGTAGATGCGCCCTCTTGCCCACAACCGTGCCAGTCTGCCAGCTGCTTCAGAGCTGTAACGCACAGTTTGCTGCGGAGAGGTGTACAGTCGCCCAGCAAGTCAACGGCGCACCTCCCTCCCCACACACCAGCACCCGGCCCGCAAACCCCTGGCGTCGTCATGTACACAAGCACGTGCAGTAGTGCTTCTATACTTCTGAAGTCAGTACCGGCAACTTCTTCATGTATATAGATGAGTTGCCCGTGCTTCACCGCTAACCACATACCTCCTGTCCACCGCGCACACATGCTTTCTGTATATTTTGCGTTGCATCTCTGCAGCACTGCGTCCCCATCTGTGGGTATACCGCGCCATCAGATTGTGCTCAACCCCCATGCTCAGTTGCTCAGTACCAGTGGCCAAATGGTGGTCAACAGTGGCCTGCATCCCTGCCTGTCTATCGCTTGACTATCATAACGCACACATAACCAGTGGTGCTCTAGCAAGGAATGTGTGTGCTATGTAAGTCCAGCGACTGTCACAGACAGGCAGGGATACAGGCAACTGTAAACCTCCATCGGCCCCTAGGGGTGAGCAACTGGGGGCGGAGCAGAGTGTGCTGGCGCGGTACCACTGGGTCCTATATGTTGAAGTTACGCCGTATAAAGAGCGTGTACACAGCGTATATGTAGGGTTGCCGGAATCGTAAATTCTGAACATGACGGTCAACGGTAATACCACCATACCCGCTGCAGAAACCTACACCACCATGTGGCCACTGGTACTGAGCGACTGAGCATGGGGGCTGAGCAGAATGTGCTGGCGTGGTGCCACTGGTCTTATGTGTTGAAGTTACGCGCTATACAGAGCTTATATATGTAGCGTACTTCATAATACTTCGAAGTATATGGCTAACAATGCTTTGACGCAAACAGCGATAATAACAGCTTGGAGCAGCGTGTCTGGGTCGTGCCTGGTGATCTCGCGTGGTGGCTGGCTGAGCATAGTAAGTGACTGCACATGTTTTGACAAGGAAAAAATGCCCATGTACGTTTTCGTGCAACCGTGGTTGAAATCAAGCGGAGTTCGATAGAAGTAAGGTTCCAACAGTTGCTGCTGGTCGCGCAACAAGGGGGTGCACGGGCACAGCATATGCACTGCCACACGCACACACAGGGTGCACAGCACTTGCCCAGTTCTCGTGTTTTGCCCCCAGCTACCACTGAGGCAGCGCACACGTGGAGGGTCGGCGCATGTGACTTTCAACTTCCCTTTGGATACAGTGCACTCGCGATGTAGTGCGCTTTGGAATAGTGCGGCTCGCACTATAGTGCGGGGTCCATGTAGCTGGCACGTACCACATGATTGTACACAATGTATAGTAAGGCTACATCCGATATAGTGCCGGTCTCGATAAAGTGCGGGGTCAGGGGCTGCGACCCCACCCCACACTATATAGCAAATGCTTTGTGTGTCTTTTAAAGTGTGTGCGTGTGTGTGTGTTTTACAGCACACCTGATGAGCACCAGCAGGCGGCTCTAGTCACAGTATTGTGGGCCCACAGGCTGCAGCCCACCTGCTTGGGAGGCGCCATGTAGAGCTCAAAGGGCGCAGAGCCACGGATGGCATCGCACAGGCAGTCGTTGACGTGCGCCTCCACCGCGCCCACCGTTTCGCGCGGGGCAAACTTTGCCTGGATGACTGACCTGCTCAGCAGCAGGTGTCGCAAATACAGAGCATCAGTGGTTTAGTGCGCTTTCATTTAATGCGGTATGCGGTTTAGTGCGGGCTCCGCAGGCCTGGCACAGACGGCATAACTCTTATAACATTGTACAAAGCCCTGTTTGATTTAGTGCGGGTTTTTGCTTTAGTGCGGGGTGCAAGCGGGTTGACACTACCCCACACTTAGTTGCAACTGCACTGCGTAGGTATCTGGGACACTTGACTGCTTCCAGTGGTAAGCATCGGGCACAGGCACGGACGGGACACACCGGAAACAAACAACTTCCCAGGCATTATCCTTGGCTTGACGCAACACGTGCATGGTCGGGGTGACCTGTTTTCTTCCGCAGTCAGGGGCGCGGCAGCACTGGGGTATCGCGTGTGCGCTCAGCTGTCGCAGGAGTTGGATGCACCGTGCAGTGCAGCCACTGCAGCGCCCATCGTGCTCCGATGGACACCGTGCATCCGGCCCGATGACAGTGGCGTGTGGCGAGCGCCGACAGCCGATAGCCGAGAGGGAATTGTGCCATGTCAGTCTTTTTTCAAGGTCATCTATCTGTGTACACAGTCAAGGTATTTGAACTGTTCAGCTGCGGTGCAAACTCAGTGTGACTCGTGAGCTTTTATGCGCTTACAAGCTGAGATCCAATTGTTATTATGGCGTATGTAAAAGGCACGTGCATATTTTACAGCAGCAACTATAATTATTGCAGTACCAACTTTCCCAACTACGGTATAAAAATATTTTAGCATAGCCTTTTTTTTAATTTTTTTTGTTTTTTTTGCCGACCCCCACCAATAAATACAAACAAATAAAAATAACCAGACTACATCCACAAAGTGCCAATACCATGCTCCAGCTTCAAAACCGAGTCGACATCGAGGTGCCAAACTCCCCCGTCGATTGCTTCCGAAGTTATTTTTTCGCATTTTTTTGGGCTTCTGGCACCTCCCTGTACTTGCACTACAACTTCAACTTATCACAACTTCAACTCACCGGTCCGGCAGCTGCACGCGTATGACGGCGTGCGTGTATGCCTTGACCTTCCGCAGCCGCTCCAGCTCACGCATTGCACGCATTGTGGACGGCACAACTTCAACTACTAAAACTTGAACTTATCACAACTTCAACTCACCGGTCCGGCAGCTGCACGCGTATGACGGCGTGCGTGTACGCCTTGGCCTTTTGCGGCCGCCCGGGCTCGCGCATTGCGCGCGTGGTGAAGGGGCACTTGCCTCCTGTACATGAACTACCTCAACTTGAATTTCAAATTGCACAACTTCAACTCACCGGTTCGGCAGCTGCACACGTATGACCGCATGCGTGTACGCCTTGGCCTTTTGTAGCCGCTCGAGCTCGCGCATCGCGCGCGTGGTGTAGGGGCACTGCCTGCTGTACTTCAACTACAACTACTTCAACTTCAACTAGTTCAACTGCAACTTCCCACAACTTCAACTCACCGGTCCGGCAGCTGCACGCGTATGACCGCGTGCGTGTACGCCTTGGCCTTCTGCAGCCGCTCGAGTTCACGCATTGCGCGCGTTGTGAAGGGCACTGCCTCCTCCCTCTTTCTCTCTGCCATCTGCCGCGCCACACGCTGGGCCACCAGTGCGCTGTCGCCAGGCTGCGCTTCGTCCAGCGCCGCCGCCGCCGCCGCCGCCCCGCCGCCGCCACCGCCAGGGGCCCCTGTATAGCAGCGGAACATGTGTTGTGAACATGTGGCGCAGGGGGGGTCAGGCGGTGTGGGGTGCGCAGAGCACCTGCTGTAGCACGTGCGTTTATCCAGGGCAATTACGATGCCTATGATTAACTTCAAAGTACGTAGTACTAGGGCAATTACGATGCCTATGATTAACTTCAAAGTACGTAGTACTTCAGAAGTATATACTTCAGATGAAGTAGAGAGTCTACTAGAAGCATGTGTGTGGTTGTTGTCTGTACCGAGTGGTTTACTACATGGGTAGTGCATGCACAGAAAGAAGACGTGCACACCAGGGTGGGTGCCGTTCCAAATGGAAGCATAGCAGCGCATCACTTGGGACGCAGTTCGAGCGCCACCTCAAGTGGGACGCAGGTGCAGTCCCCACCTGAACCACCTGGATCGCGTGCGCTCAGCGAAACGGCCGCCCTTAAAACCGAACATGAGCCCCAGAAGGCAATGTTTCAAGTGTCAGTATCATTGCATCACAGCAGCAATCGCCACTGTCCCACTCACCCATTCAATGACCGCAGTGTAACCTGCGCCTGTTGCACCCTACGCCGTTTGATAACAGAAACATGTCCTACCTACACAAACGGGGGCCAGCTGTTTTCTGCACTCAAGATGAAGTGCAAAGTTGACGTGCCGCCCCCTCCTCTCCCCCCCCCTCATCTCGCACCGCTTTCACCCTGCAGAATCAACTTGCACCTTTAGGACCACAACAATTTCCCACACTTCTAGTTGAAGTTTCCTTACTCACAGCACTGCGGCGGTTTCGCGGTCCGTCGCAGCCGCGGCGCTGGCCTCGATCTCGCGCTACCACGCCAGCAGCTCCGCCACCCGAAAATCACAGTTCACTGCACAACTTGTAGTTTGTGTTCACTTCAAGTTTGGTCACAACTTGAGGTTTGTGTTTACGTGAAGTTTGTTTATTTACCTGGGAGCACAGCAGCAGTTTCGCGGTCCATCGCGGCCGCCGCGCTCGCCTCGATCTCGCGCTGCCGCGCCAGCAGCTCCGCCACCCTGCGCTCCGTGACGCTCGGCTCCGACTGGGAGCCCTTGGGCCGCGGCGCCGTGCTGACCTGCACAAGTTGAAATCGAAGTTGTCGAAGTTCAAGTACAGTTGAAGTAACACCAGCAAGTAGTTATGGCAGCTGCAGAGGGCTTGGCTTGCACTGGACAGCTGATAGGCGCGTGGGACGTGAGTGTTACACCCGTGCTGGAATTTTAAATGTGCAGTGAGTAGTAGTATTTTATACATGTATATTTCATTCTAGTATACATGAAGTAGAGAGAGTCTACATGCCTATACATACAAACACATGTTTATACTGCAAGTATACCATATACTTCAAAGTACTTCGTCGAACTTCGAAGTGTACATGCATGTACACATGTAGATGAAACGTGCATGTATACATACACGCATCTACATAACCGCAGCTGTCAACGGCGCACCACCACTGACTTGTACGGGGTCAAATGCCATTGGCGCCGCGGGCGCATGCCACCTTTCAGGTAGTAATATCGTGCACACTTGAACTACACAACCGTATAAACACTTCTGAACTATGTGTGCGCGTAAACGTACATGTTGTGATGGGTCAGGGCTCACAATGCATGTATACGTTACATAAAATACGGCGCATTTCTACGCCACACAAAGAGGATATACAGCGTATATGCCGTATAAATACGTTATACGCCATATTTACATACGCTATACGGCGTATAATCAATGATGTAACACGCTGTGACCAATGACTACGTACATGCATACTAGACAGCAGGTGCGCGACTCACCACCATGGGCTTGTATGCGCCACATGCCGCCGGCGCTGCGAGCGCATCAAATGCTTCAAGTAGAAATATGGTGTATGCGTCATATGCTTGTATGTACGCTTGGTGTATGCTTGAAGAAATACCTATATGGTATAATACTTCAAGTATACTTAAATGTACGCGTACGCGTCATCCATGCATGTATACACAGCAGGTGTATGACTGTACGACCCACCACCATGGGCTTGTACGGGGTCGAACGCCGCCGGCGCCGCAGGCAGCAAAACATTTTTCCACATCATCACATTCGAAGTATACAGTATATGCACACATGTGCGTACACGTGCACATGACATACACACCTCTAAACTTAATACATGGACTTTTGAAAATACTTCTGAAGTACTTCTGAAGTCCTTCAGTATACGGCAGGTGTACAGCTCGCCACCATGGCTTGTACGGATCGAACGCCGCCGGCGCCGCGGCCGCACCTCATCCTATACGTAGAAATACTACTAGTATGGTGTGGTGTATGCTTCGAAAATTTCGAATCGAAATACAGATAAAGTTATACATACGCACACGCATCAACCATGCATGTACACAGACTGCAGGTGCATGACCCACCAACATGACTTGTACGGGTCGAACGCCGGCGGCGCCGCGGCCGCATCTCATCCTTCAAGTAGAAATATGGTGCAGCCTTCAGAAGTACAGTATACTTGTAAGTAATGTAAGCAAATATGTGTACGCAATATACTTGTGAATGATGTAAACAAACATGCATACACGTCATCCATGCATGTATGGGCAACAGGTGTGCGCAACTCACCACCATGGGCTTATACGGGTCGAACGCCGCCGGCGCCGCCGCCACAGCAGCCGCCGGCGGCCGCGGCGGCGTCGGCGCAGGCACCCCCAGCTGCTCCGCCTCCCGCACCAGCAGCTGCCGTGCCGTGCTCAGTAGACCAGTGTTCTCCCTCTCAGGGGGCAGCATGAGGGCCGTGTGAGACAGGGGGTCGCGCGCAATCTCGTGGCTGAGGGCGCCGTCCACGGCGGTGGTTACGAAACCGACGGCGTGCAGAAACTGGGGGCCACCGGTGAGGCGGCCCACCTGCAATGTGGGGCGGGAGGGGACGGAGCGGGTGTTGAAGTTTGTTGGTGCGGAGGCACCGGGTCATGTGTGCACTTGTGGACGTTTGTGCATGAACAGTCTGAAACCGACGGCGGCCAGAAGCTGGGGGCCGCCGGTGAGGCGGCCCACCTGCATGCACGTGGGGGAACGGGTGTTGTAGTTACTATATACATCAAGTACAGTATGTTGTTGTCGTGTGTATAAGCAGACATATTTCGAAGTATATGTATATGTGCACTGCCGTCCGCGGCGGCAGTTACGACACCGACGGCGACCAGAAACGGGCAGGGTTGGGGGCTAGCGCCAAAACGGGCAGGCTAAAGTAGGCTAGCCTCTGGGAGCGCTAGCCTTGCAAAATAGCC
>JAULBY010061833.1:0-10369 GCA_032358315.1 Ophiocytium majus | reverse complement strand
CGGCGCGGGACGGCCCCGGCGCTGCGCGGCAGGGGTTCGAAATGGCGCGCTTGGTGGATGAGACGTGAGGCGCGCGTGTGCGTGGCGGCAAGCGATGTGCTTGGCGCCACACACGTGCGTTAGTTTCACGCGCTGAGCGAGCCATTTCGAAAGCATGCCGCGCTCTGCCGGGGCCGCGCCTCCTGTGGTGGCGCCAGGGTGCCTTTAGAAGGCAAGGCCGCAAGCGCTCCCTGCGCCTGCATCCCTTGTGGTGTGCGGCAGGTATGCAGCTGGGCTGTGCGCTGTGATGGCAGCAGCCTGCGCCTTGGCGTTGGCAGGCAGCTGTGCTGGTGCCAGGGGCACTACAGTAGTATTGCTACAGCGGCGTTAGCCATGCCAGTGCCATGCTGCCTTCACTGGTGCCATGCATGCCCGTGCACTTCACGGGCGCCAAGGCTGCAGCTGCTGGTATGCGGCGCCACGGTTCCGCCACAGGTTCCAGGGCTCACATGTGGGCGCACGCAGCAAAACAGGAATGGCGCCAGAGAGCCAACTGCGGTGGGCGCATAGAGCAGGGGAGCATCACCTGCGCGGCAGTGCGACTGCTTGCACCCCCGAGAGGTGCCAATTGAGCACGAGCTTGCATCCGCTGAGCAGCGGCAGGCGCTCCCTCGATATTTCCTCCACGCTCAGCACTTGCACTTGTGCTGCGTTGACACGCTGCATTCAGAAATGTGGTGTTGCCATGTGGGTTTGCATCATGGCGACCCCGACGTTTCCCTTCTTGTTGAGCAAGTGCGACAGGCAGCAGGCCTGTGGCCCCTGTGCTCTCTGTGGTCCTGTTGAAGTGACATTGGTAACCCAATCGGTACACAAGTGCCTGTTGCTGTTCGCCGGCTGGTGTCACTCTTGACTGGCTGCATTGCATGGCTGGCGCGACGTTCTACTTCAACTGTTAAGTGTGGAGCCTCGGCAGATCCCTTGTAACTGCCGGAGGTGCCGACGAACAGCAGCGCAGGCTGGCACGCAGCAGGAGGCTGCAGTGCCCAATGATACTGTAGGCACTAGCGTGCTACACAAGCGGCGGTGTTGCCCATCGCTGTCCAGGCACACCATGCGGTGCCCCAAATGCGGTGAAGACAAGCTGAGCGATGAGTTCTCCGCAGTGCGCACGCTGGGGCGTGCGCCAGCAACTGGTCACGACTACGACCTGGCCTGCTGCTGCTTACGGGTGAGCTCGTGGTGCCGCCGCCCGTGTGTGCTGCTGCTTGCTTTGCTCCGCGCTGGGACAAGCGCTGTGCCCTTTTCCCCTCTGGTGCTGCTGGCAGGGTCGCTATATCAGCAACGCAGCAATCACAGCTCAGGGACACGTTTACACTCACAGCCCGCAGCCACTTGTCATGCGATAGTGATGTGGGCCACACACCAAGTGCAGCCGTTGTGACCATTGTGGTGGGCGTGGTTATTGTCGACACGCGGCATGCACCATGTTAGCAGTCGAGGCCGTGCCAGGCGCATTTGAGCCATCAAAGACTGTCTAGTGTGTGTGGTTTGTGTGCGTGTAAAGTGTACTCTGGTCAATCTCTACTAGTACTGTAGTCTTTGCAAGCACGCATCTGTGCGCCACAGCAAGACCATGATGACTTCATTGGCACGGTCTACCACGACAGCTCGCCGCGTGTGCAGTCTTCGCGCAGTAGTCGAGCCACCAAGCCCAGATTGCTGCACGGTGCACAACTTGCTTAGTCAGATGGCCGCACCGCTCTTGCATAGCAGTCCCCATGCACCGGGTGCACGGTGGTAAGGTAACTTTCTAGTGACTGGTGTTCCAACTGCTGTGCTGCGGCCCGCCCACGCGCAGTGCCTGGACAAAACCCTGCCAGCAGAGACCATGGTGCAGCAGGGCATCGCCCTTGAGCTGCAGCGCCTAGATGGCACCCACAAGCAGCAGCTGAGGGCCGCGGCGCTGCAGCAGCGGCGCGGCAGCACAATGGTGGTGAGCCTGGTCATGATGAACGGGGAGCAGCTGCTGGTGCCCGTCGGCCAGGACTCGACGGTGAAAGATCTCAAGATCTTCCTGGGCGGGGCGCACGACAGGGACCCTAAGCAGTTCCGGCTGCTGCTGGGGCTGCAGGAGATGAAGGTGCGCAGAGTGCAAATCATGATGGACTTGTTTTATGGAAAAGTGGTTTCACTTCAGAAGCGCCCTGACCCTCCTTCAGCTCACCGGTTTTACCCTGGACGTGTGCACGCCTGCGAAACCCTCCGCAGCTGTTTTTTTTGGAAATTCTGTCTTGCTTCGGAAGCGGTTGCTGCAAGTGTCATGGTATCAGTACAGAGCGCTGCAGGCTTCCGCTGCCTGTGCATCATGATGTGCTCCAAATGGGGATTCTTACTTCCTGCAATGGCTCCAGAACACTCACCGCACTCATATGTGTGACTGTTGACTGCCTCCCAGAGGCCTGGCCAAATTCATGTGCAGTGGGCATCTTGTGCCAAGTGTGTTGGTACACGCCCTTGTCATGTGCACAGATCTCACCTGACCCACGACAGTGTTGCTCATCGCGGCCAGCGATCAGCAAGGGTGCCCAACTACACAGAAAGCATGCTATCATGAAGTACTTCTAAGAAGTGTTTTAGTATACTTCAGAAGTATATATTAGTAAGTATCACATCCAAGTATATAATAACGTTTTGAACATGCATCATAACTATTGCTCAGCTAGACTCACCCAACCTGAAGTTGAAGTACCGCTTGGAGGAGGGACAGCAGCACTTGCGCACCTGATAGCTGCCTACACAGTTGCGCGCTGGCCGCACCTACTAGACTAGCGCGCAATTTGCCAGCGGCACCACAGCGGCATGTCGTTTCAGCCACAACAGGTTGTCTCACAGGCGAGCAAAAAATAAAATAAAAAAGGGGTGCAACTTGGTGCGGCCGGGAGGACGCAATGTGGTGCAGCACCAGCAGCCACCATGTAGACCGCCGCATGTTAGCACCTCAACGAATGACTATCTTGCAGAAGCTGCTGTCTCAGCTGCCGTGCACGGCAGCACCAACCATATCATCCTGAAGCTGAGACCTTGCCCTCCCCTGCAACCTGCTGCACCTGGGTGCATGCCTGTACCGCTCTGTCAGGTGCGCAGCGAGATAGGCACCGCCAACCTGGTCTCTCGCTACACCGGCGTCGACACCATCGACGGCGCTGTCATCCGCGCCATCCTGCCCTTCTCCCAGTACGCGGGCAAACAGGTAGGATTGCAAAACTCTGTTGCTTCCTCCAAAAAGCTTGTTTGATCGCTCACTCCAATGACTGTGCAAATCACACAAGAGCGCCAGACACCCATGTAGTACGCCGCATGCGACACCCACGTAGTGCGCCACATGCGCACACAACAATGACATACTTCGAAGTATACTTTATGTTGAAGGGCAGCAAATGTGGCATATTATTCTTCATGCACATACCTCGGTATATGTACGGTGTACTTCGAAGTCTATACTACGTAGTACTTCAAGTAGTATATGAGATGTCATATCACCTCCAAACATACTTTTTTCTGCAACCCCATGGGCACGAACAGGTCATACCGGGGGCCAAGACGGACGCCAGCGGCAACGCCGTGGGGACGGACGGCGACCTCATCGGCGTGGGCACCCTGCAGGGCCTCACCGTGGCCGTCATCAACCTCTGCCCGCAGCACTGCAAGTTCGAAAAGGCGGAGGGCGCGCTCAGGGAGATGGGCTTCGCGGTGGAGATACTCGACGGCATGCCGGTGCAGGCGCGCCTTGACGCCATGCTCGAGCACGCGTCGCAGCTGTGGCTCGTGTCGGGGACGGAGGTCGACGGGGGGCCGATGCCGCCCGGGGCCCTCGCCAGCATCTCCGCGTTTTTCCAGCGCGGCAATGGCGTGTACATCTGGGGCGACAACCAGCCCTGGTACTACCACGCCAACATAGTCGCCAAGGAGTTGCTGGGGCGCGGCGTGGCGCTCAGCGGGTGCGACCCCGGCCAGAAGGTGCTGCAGGCGGCGGCGGCGCCCAATAAGCCGGGGTTCGACACGTCGAGCCACATATTCACGGGCATTGTGAACCTGTACGAGGGGTTCACGGTCGCGCGCATAAAGCTGAACGGCGCATCACGGGCCCTGAAGCCCATCATGGTGAGCTCCGACGGGCACCCGGTGACGGCCGTGTTTGAGGATGGGCAGCGCCGCGCCATCATAGACGGCGCGTTCACGCGCCTCTACTCCAACTGGGACGAAGCTGGGACGAGCAGGTTTGTCAAGAACGCCGCGGGGTGGCTGTGCGCCATTGACATAGACTGGGTCAACTAGCTCGTCGTGGATGTCCAAACGCCAGCGCCTGCGGCGGCGGGGTTTGGTCTGAGGCAAGGTGTGGTGTGGAACACATCAGTGCGGCGATGCCTTGTGGTGCTGGAGTAGCTGTTGATCGCCCCAGCTGTAACAGTGGCTACTACTTGGCCACGCAGTTGGTGGCGATTCAGTGTGTGAACAACTTTTTGGCAGCGCCCCGGCACGCCCGTAATGCAAGCAGTGGGAGCTACATGCTACAGCTGGTTGCACCCATACTGGAGTGTGAATGCATGGCTAGCTCGTGTTTGTCTTGCGCTTGTTAACACTTGAGTCACCAGGGCATATGCCTTGTGGCATCATACTATTGTGGCTTGACGCGTTATCCTACAGGAGCGGCTGGCACCCTTGTAATGCTACAATAGTATTTGTACTCCGCACATGTGGGCGCTGTCACCGACAATGTGGGGGCTGCAGCTTTGCATCAGCATGCTCACTGCAGCGCGGCAGGGGGCACAGAGCTGTGTCATGGCTTACACGCCATGCACGCAGCACCAACAAGGCTGCATGTGACCAGCCGAGTGCTGCTGCTGATGCGTATCTGGCATCAATTTGAAGTTCCAGCGCGCTTTCGCGTATTTTCATCGCATTCGCTGCTGAGTGGCAGTTGCGCAGCAGCTGCACAGTGTAAACATTCAGTCACCTTGGTGACTCGCGTGCTGCGCGTGTGCCGCGTGAGGCGGTGACATGTATGATGAGGGCCATGGCTGTGCGTCAGCGTGCTGTAAACAAGCAGGACAGCATCACAGCTTTGTCATGGCGGTCACGCCATATACATTGCAGCAAGGCTGCGCTGGAGCCTGTCAGGCATGGGTTCACCCAAGATGGCAGTGTGGATGTGGCATGGTGTGTGTGTGGTGGCTTGCAGTCTCCTCCTGCCCCTTGTGGCATGGTGGCACCATCAGGCGCACATCGGTGCAGCGTGGCATGCCGGGAGTGTAGTTGCTCAGCAGGGGCTGCGTGCAGGGTCAGGTTGAACTTTAGAGCCTTAAAATATGTACATTGAAACAATAATACTCATAAATACCACTTCAAAAGTACTTAGCGCCCCCCCAAATTGATTTGAGGCTGGTAGACCCACCGAAACTACTTCATGACCCTTTTTTCTTGGCGCTCTGTTGCTCCAGTACTGCAAGTGGCTCACCCCGCATTCCATTCCGCTTTTGTCATCGCTACAGCTGGCGAGGGTGTGCGCACGGCACATGCGCCGCACCAATCGAAGCCGCCGCGACTGCGGCACACCTGTCTGCTCGGCAGCGCTGCTGCTGCTACTGCTGCATGCTGCTCTGTGTGACTCGTGTAACCCACCCAGCACCAGCGCTCCGACGCAACACCGAGCAATATGTCGGGTAGTAGCTGCCAGCTAGCAGCCCGACAGGCTGCTGCGTCACTGCCGGCGCTCGCCCGCTCGCCTTGCATGCAAGGCTGTGATGCTCGGGGATCGGTCGCAGTGCTGTGTGCGGCGGCCCTGAAGGAAAGTGCACCCGCATAACCGCCGCACATCGTCACTGCCGCTGCCGCACCAGCATCGTGGCATTATTACAAGGCTGCTAGACGCGGTCCGTGGCGGACTACCACACTAGGGGTGTCAAAGCACACGCCAGGTGGTGTGTGGCGTTGTGTGCCTGCACTCCCCTGTGTGCCAAACCTCAAGTTCAACTCTTGCTACAGTAGACATGAACGACTGTGCAGGGTCGCGCGCCGCGGAGCAACGCCTCTCGGTTAGCAGCCACCAGGCCGTCGCCATGAGGTGCACCCACCTACCCTGCGCACCACGCCATCTGACTGCATTCACACACTTTCGGTTCTTGCACACATGTGACGGCCCTTCGTTGTTCTGCAGAAGGTTATCCACGGCCGGAAACGAAACGGTCACAATGTGATGAAGCCGATGATGATGGCGCGCCGCGCGCTGTGCGAGGACGCCGTGCCCATTTGCCGCCATGTATTATCATACTCACACAGCAGTCAATACAGCAGCATCACGCCTTTGACGCTTCACGGTTATTGTTATAACGCTACTACAGATGTACTACAAAGGCTGGCGCTGACGCTGACGGTGCGACGCCGCGCGCGCTTCCACGCGTGGAGGCGTTAAAGGACCACTGACATGTGCCACCGCAGGTGGACGGCACCACCTGCGCTAGTCATCGCATGACTGCCGCGGCGGCATGCGCGCGGTGCGGCACACGGGTACGCGCGTCACCACCGATGTGTGCCGCCGCGCATGCACAAATATGAATCCGCTCGCCGATAACCGTCAGTCGCGCGCGCGACCAACATGTCGGAACTTACGTAGCAGCAGGTTCACTATGGCTGCTGTAACGAGCGAGAGAGCCACCACCCGCCGCGACCAGCTTGCAGCGTGCAGCTCGCAGCACTTCACTCCACAACCAGCACCAGTACACTCTACAGCCCTGGAGCTTCACTCCTCACAGTACACACAACGCGCGAGCGTCCTCAGTCAGCAGCAGTGCCAGCGTAGACAATGCTGCGCGCCGGAATGCAGTCGCCAGCCCGCCGCAACAGCCTGGGGGCGGGCGGCAGCGCCCCCCCTGCGAAGGGCTGGCTCGTGTCCCGCCTGGCGAGGGGCGCCCTTGGGATGGTGGGTGGTGTCACCCACGCGGTCGTGGGCGGCGCCACTCAGGCAGTCCTGGGCGGCTCGCAGGCCGTGCTAGGGGCGGCAGGCGCCGTGGTGGGGGGAGCCACCAGCGCCGTTCTCGGCAGCTCCAAGGCGGTGGCGAGCGGGGCCATCGGCATGGTGGGGGGGCCGCCGACGCGGTGGTTGGCAGGACCCAGGCGGCGCTAGGGGTGGCGGGCGGCCAGCGACCGGTGAGGGCCGTTTCCCACGCCACGTGCAGCAGCAAAAGCCCAAGTCTGTTCTGAAATGCACCAGCACCCTTGTTTCCGCTCCTCCTGCACTCAACTTCAGTCGAGGCTGACACTGCCTCTCCTGTCCCTCCCCCCTCCCCCAACCTGCTCAACTCGCCCACCACACGTGCCATCGCCGCGGCCAAGAACGTTGTTGCCGCCGTCAACGACCACACGACCCTCCCACCGCTCATTGCCGGCAACCCCGCCCCTGAGGGGTACAGCAGGGAAAAACTCATCTACGAGACGTGATACCCGTCCATTATCAGCGATGAAGACATGGCCGCCGTCGCCCCCGACGAGGCAGTGGCAGCGGCTGAGCAGCCCGAAGTCGAGCACGAGCAAGAGGCCCCCATCGGTGTGGACGCCGCTGGCGTGGGCGACGTTGGCGCCGTCGACAGCCCCCCCCCCCCTGTGCAGGTGTGTGAACATGCCCCTGTTTTGTTTGTTGGCATGTACGTGGATGCCTTTCTGTAAGCTGCAGCCGCACTGCCTGGACATGTGCGCAGTGCCACGGCGCACACACCACTTGTGTGGGTGCCTTCCTGCGGCATCTTCAAGTTGAAGTATGCTGAGCACTGATGTGGCCCTTTCTACCTGCCCATGCGCTATGTTCACGCAGGTCAACATGGCCATCGAGGTCGCCATCGAGGCCATTGACGGCCCGGATGACATCGCGCCGGCTGTGGCGGCGCCACCCGACCTCATCAGAGTCCGCCAGCCGCTCACCGCGCCCAACAGCCCTGCCAGCCTCGCCAGCGGCAACGGCAGCGCGCCCATGGACCAGCAGCTCCTGCGTGACATGTGCAAGGTGAGGCAGCTATGCCAACGCAGAGCTGCTGCTGCTCACTGTTGCGCACCCTTATTACAGCACCCACACCAGCACGCTGCTTGTGCTGTGGTGTACTTCAACATGAAGTTCAACTTTATATTGTCCACCTTTGTGCTTCAGCGGAGCCCAACCAACCCCGCGTGTTTCTTTCCGCTGTCCTCGCCACACCCCCTGCTGTCTGATGGCACACAACGCAGGACTACGACGAGAGCCCCTGCAACGGCTACGAGCCAATTGGCTGCCCCTGCGGCCTGGACCTCCGCTTCTTGGTTGGGATCTGGGGTGCGTTGGCTGTCCCAGCATGCGCACAATGTGTAATTTCCAGTTTCCCTCACTGTGTTTTGCGCGCCCTCATCATTACGCATTTGGCCTGGAATTGCGTTTCATGCACTTTGATCAGAAGCTGATCTCACTGCTGCTACCGCTGTTGCCCACCTGCTACTCTCTGCAGACTTCCTCACTGCAAGAAGTTCAAGCAGCCCAAGCCCCAGATGCGTGTGGGGCGGCAGGCACCCACCGCCAACAACATGGTCAGCACCTCCACCCCGACAAGCAGGGCGCAGTCTCCCCGCGCCGATGGCTCCGTGAAGGTGAGCAGGAATTGCTGACTTGGTCGTGCTGCGCAACACGCAGTATTTTCAACTTCAAGTTCTTGCACTTGGTGCCTTGGTGGCCCTTTAGTACCGGTACCATTGATTGATTGCGCGAGCTCGCATGCACGTGCGTTCGCTATCAGCGCGTTCCAAACACCGCTGCCCGCGTACTACCAGCATGTGTGCCGTGTGGCAGGCGCCTGCTTCCCACCATGCCCGCGTACACCACTGCACCATCTGCTGAGCACGGCTGCTGCTGAACACTGAACCTGCGCCCGCCCTCCCCTCCCTACTGCACCCACCCCCTCCGCTGCTGCAGCGCCGCCGCTCCGCATCGCCGCCCGCCCGCGTGCACGACAACGAGCATGGCGGCATGCTGCGCGCCCGCTCCCCCCGCGCCTGAGCCTGAGGCCCTGCGTCGCCGCGCGCCTGTGTGCACGAGCTGCACGCGGGAATGCCCCCCCCCCCCTCGCGCCTTTGCCGCGGCTTGAAGGGTGAGCACTGCCACTCAACACTTTTGCTGCTGTACGAATGCCGCGCCAGCCTGCGTGATGGGCTGGCGTTGGCGCACGCCCTGTACAACCCCCGTGCAGCCAGTCCCACCACTGTCGAAGTGGTGTGGCTGCTGCCTAGCTCGCGAGTATGGCACCGCTGAATAAGCGGTGCGGCTCGCCCAGTAGCACTGGCGCCTGCTCAGGCCACGGTGCTGCAACCTCCGTATGGGCGTATAATTGCAGTAGCGTTGTGGTAATGCGGCTTTGTACACCCTTTGACTGCAGCGAGAGCGCGTGGTGGCTGGTGGGGGCATGGCTGGCGCGGCACTGCTTTGTGCCAGGCCATGTGCTTTTGTACAGTTTCGGGCGCTTTCAGTAGAAATAACGGCTGATTCTCTGCGACAGCTGGCCGCTGTGCCTGCTGTGTTTGATGGGGGAGGTGGGTACGACCTCCAATCCAGGATGAGCCTGTTTCAGTCAATACCACTTTTGACTTCTGTGTGAGAGATGCAGCAACCATCATGGCTGCACGTGTGTCATGCCACTTAATATCACTGCTTCATCTGCTGCTGCTTGTTCGTTTATCGGTTCACACCCACAATGCACACCGTGCGCACTGTTGCGGATCCTACACAAACCGCATGCACCATGCTGCACTGTGACCAGGAACATTTCGCCCTGCCCGCGAAGAGTTGGTTTTGGCTGTGGGCAAGGTCCGCAGCCTGGCCGTGTGGAACTGCACTGCGGGCACTTACTCTCACTTGCAGGCTTAACCGCCTCCCTCCTAGCCCCGCCCCCCTCCACCTCCGTTGCAGCGTGCACCATCGCAACCCGACGACCTCACTGCCTAAGAGCCACAACGGCCTGTTGGCTTGTGGCAGCTCGACGTCGTCACTGGTGTCAGGGTAGCTTGCTGCAGCCTCTGCGCCCTCACAACAGCAGCTGCAGCTGCCTGGGGCCCACTGCTCCGCGGAGCCTCCGCCGGCTGCGTGTCCCGCACCCAAGGTGGCCACCACAAACACAAAGTAATGTACACACCGTGGATGTTGATGTTCAGCCTGGGTTTGATTTGCGCCTGAGATTTTTCCCTGTCTCTGTCCACGTGTCCGCGTGGCAGTGCCGGTTTATCTTGGTTTTGTGCACACGTGTGGCGAGTGAAAGGTGTGTATGGGTGTCGTATCGCATCCCCATTGGTCGGCGGGGGGGGTCCTAATGGGATGTGAAAT
>JAULBY010061822.1:0-10374 GCA_032358315.1 Ophiocytium majus | reverse complement strand
CGCGTGAGCAGAAAGTCGTGGTTCTTGCGGTACTGCTTGCGCGCGCTCGCGCTCGCGAACATGCCGCCCGCGCGGCGCATGCCCACAAAGCCGCCGCGCTCCTCGCCGTACACGAGCTTGTCGTTGAACAGGACAAACTTGTGCTCGCGCGGGCCGTTGCGGCTCACCTGCGGGCGGACGGCGGGCGCGGCGGCGGCACGAGGGGTGTGTGCTCAGCAGGTGGTGGGGGGGGTTGTGCTCAGCAGAAGGGGGTAGGGGGGGGGGGGGGGGGGGGGGGGGCAGCAGAGGGAAGGGAGGCGGTTGTGCGCGGCCGGCAGCGGCGGCGGCAGGCAGCGGCGCATGTGCTGAGCAGCAGCTGCTGCTGCGCAGTGATGGTGCTCAGCCGCAGCAGGAGTGGCAGCGGCGGTGCGCAGCAGCACAGCAGCAGCTTCACCAGTTGCCAGCGCACGCCGGCGCCGACACCGCAAGCGACTGCACTGAGGGTGTTGACGCGGGCAGCAAGCAGCGCGTCATTGTTGTTTTGGTGGGGTGTGTTTGGGGGGGGGGGTGTGCCCCACAGAATAGCGAGACGCCGCACCTTGACCAGGTAGCCCTCCATGACAAAGCTCCGCCCGGGCTCCAGAAAGTCCTGCGCGCCAAACTCCGCCTGCTCAGCAGAAGGCAGACAGCACCAGCATTGCTCAGCAGCAGACACCAGCAGTGCTCAGCAGCAGGCACCAATGCTCAGTGCTCAGCAGCAAACACCAGCAGTGCTCAGCAGCAGACACCAGCAGTGCTCAGCCGCAGCGGCGGCGGCTGCTATGGCAGTGGCAGCATGGACAGGGCACGCACATCACGGTGCCGCTGGCGGGGGGCACGGGAGAATCTCAAAGACACTCCTGGCGGGGATGGGAGGGGCAGCTCTGGTGCGGCGTGTGGAAATTTGTCAGTGCCAGAGTGGTTCAGGGATGGGCGCGTGCATGGCAGCAGGGCCGCGGCATGTACTCTAGAGCGGGGGGCACCAGAGGTGCCCCCTTTCAACGGGGGGAGGGGGGTGGCATGCGACCCACCAGGCCCATGGGAAAGTGTCAGCGCCAGAGTGGCCATGGGGCGGGGGGCGCGGCAGGGCGCGCGCCTGGAATAGTACTCCGCAGCCGGGACAGCACCGAAAAATGCGGGGATCCACTGTACACTAAAAGGAGAGGTTCAGCATTTCGGAGAGCGGAGCTGCAGTTGTCCTTGTGCAGCACCCACATTCAACATCAACTTCAAGTACTCCAAAGTGTGTTATAGGCACAGGACGGGTGCGCGTGCATTCAGTAGTGGGCGGGGGTGGGGCGCACCTGCAGCTGCAGGGACTCGCCGCCGCGCTTTCCCATCTGCCTGTAAAAGCAAACTACCTCGTACTTGCAAGTATCATGATATACCTGGAAGTTTAAATAGTAGCAAACTTGTAAGGGTTTTCCTGTGTGTACCTGTAGCTGCAGCATCTTGTCCTGCGCCTCGCGCGTGTGCACGTCTTTGTTGATCTTGGTGGCGACCTGCGACACCTCGCCCACCGCCTCCTCCAGCCGCTCCCGCAGGGGGTCCTCCTCAGGCGTGTACTTCAGTATAGTCTCCAGGAGCAGCCTGCAGCAGCGAGAGTTTATATTCCCCAATAAACAAGCGGCGGCTGTGCTCAGCAAGACTGCTGCTGCAGTGTGTGTGGGGGGGGGGGCGCGCGGGGGCTCGGCAGCTGTGCAATGGTGTGCGTTCACAAATGGTGGTGGGGAGGTGGTGTGAGCTCAGCGGAGGGGATGGCGCATTAGGTGCTCAGCATTAGGCGCGCTTCTGCCAGGGCGCTGCACCAGCGCGCAGGCGCAGCGTGGGAGGCGCAAATACCCTAAAAATAGGGACTGTGCGGGGCGCATCTACCTTCTACAAACGCTGTGCGGGGGTGCAAGCCCTGCGAAAGTGGTGTCAGCGCCGCGTTTGCTTGCTGCACGTTCCCCGCCCACTGTCCAACAAAGCATTATCAAGTGACGATCCGATGATGCGGTGCCAGCAACACCGCCCTGCGCCGACCGCTCACTCCGCGGCATGCTTTTCACCCATTGGCGTGCACCAACTGCTTCTGCAGCAGCGCCAGCACTGCCTGACGACACAGGTGCCTCAGAGCCCTTGCCACATCAACACAACAGGGGCAAAAGCGGGGGCTTGTATGTGCCTTTGCTCGGTGTCTTTCGCCACGGTTGGTGCTCAGCAGCAGCAGCGCCTAGCCCACCCGCCACCAGCGGCTCGGACAATGCACTGCATGAGGGTGACTAGGTGCACCAACGGAGCGTGCCTTTGCACGCAGCGCCACTGTTCCCCAACCAGCACCACCGGCGGCAGCAGCTTCGCCACCACCGCCAGCAGCGGCGACAGCGGCGGCCACCGCCACACCGCCACCAGCAACAGCGGCAGCAGCTGACACCGGCGCAGCACCGGCGGCACCACTTTCACCAGCGCCATCACGAGGCAGCGGCAGCGGCGGCGGCATCGGCGGCGGTGGCAGCGGCCGCCCAGCCGCAGCAGCGCTTTCACCGGCACCATTACACGCGGCAGGGGCGGTGGCGGCAGGAGGCGGCGGCCCGCCGCGCGCCTCACCCGTGGCGCGGTGTGCGCTGCACGTGGCGAGTGAATGGTCCTATGACTATAAACTTATCTTTTGTTTCATAACTGCAAACGATACTGAAAATACTGACGCACAGCGGGCGGCAGGTGGCTGCGGGCGACAGCGCGCGCACCCACCTGTAGCGCGGTATGCGCTGCACGGGCGGAGTTCATGGTCCCAAAACTATATATTTACATATTACTTGTCATATTTATGATCTCAAACCTGTAACCGATACTAATAACACTGACGCACAGCGGCGGCGGGCGGCAGGTGGCTGCGGGCCGCCGCGCGCACCCACCTGCAGCGCGGTATGCGCTGCACGGGCTGAGTTAATGGTCCTAAAACTATATACTACTACTACTGAAGCACTGTATTTATATACTTCCGAAGTACCAGGTATTACTTATGGTTTCAAACCTGTGACCGATACTAAAAATACCGGCGCACAGCAGCGGCGGGCGGCAGGCGGCGGAGAGCAGCCGCGCGCACCCACCTGTAGCGCGGTATGCGCTGCACGGGCTGTATGAGGAAGTCGCTGAGCGTGAGGCCGTGGCACGCGCGCTGGCACTCGCACGCGCGCAGGAACGCGTGCGCCGTGGGGCGCGCGCGCAGCGCCGCAAGCGCCTCGCGCGCGCGCTCAAAGTTGTTGACGTACACGCTGAACATGCGCATGAAGGGCGCCGCCTTGAGGAAGACCTCCACGACCGCGCCCTGGCCGCCCGCGGACAGGGCGCCCTCCAGGTCCGACAGGAATGACCTGGGGGGAGGCGGCAGCGGCGGCGGCGGCGGTGGATGTGGGAAAAGCTGGCTGAAGTTCCAAATGGAGGCCACGACTGACCGACTTCATCTCCTTTTCGTGGTCATCCGACTTCTGAGTATGTGGTACTACGTAGTATTCTATGAAGGAGGTGTATTCCAAATTACAGGAGGCCCTCCAGGTCTGGCAGGAATGACCTGGGGGGAGGCGGCGGCGGCGGCAGCGGCGGTTGGTGACATGTGGTCCACATAGTTGAAGTTCAAAATGAAGGCCACGAGGCAAAAACTGTGAATTCCGTTTCGTGGTCATACAGCTGGTTTACCTTTTACAAGTTTATGTTACTATGAAGGAGGTGCATTCCAAATTACAGGGCGCCCTCCAGGAATGAGCTGGGGGGAGGCGGCAGCGGCGGCGGCGGCAGCAGCTGCGGTTGTTGGAAAGTACTGCTGGTAGTTGAAGTTCAAAATGGAGGCCACGAGTCAATGACTTTCAACTCCGTTTCGTGGTCATACGACTTGTAAGTGTATGTTACTGTGAAGGAGGGGTATTCCAAAAATTAGGTGGGAGAACTGTACTCAGCGAGGCGCAGTCCACCTGTCCAATCAGGACACTGACTTGACGTCAGTGAATTGAGGCCTGCATGTGGAACTTGAAGTTCACTTGAAACTGATGGGGTGGGCGGGGGATAAAATGGCACTAGACGGTGTATTTTGAGCATGCGCAACATGACATGGCTGCAACTAACCGCCGGCATCCTAGGCACCGCCCGCCAGCAACGGAGATAGCGGCTCACTTGGAGCCAAGGGCCACGGGGTCAGTACACTGCTGGTGGTAGGTTAATGTGCTGCTGCCGGCGGCTGTTGACACGCACTGCTGCTGCTGTGCACTGCAAGTGCCGCTGCCAGGCCAGTGATCGGCCCAGGCGCCGCCAGTGGTTATTGTGGAAACAGCCTGGTGCAGTCTGGCTGCCGTGGGCGCCGCTGCAGCGTTGGCGTGGGCCTTTACAGCCCACGTGGCCAGCATGACAATACAGTGCGCGCCAATGCAGTGGCATGACCATGGCAGTGCGGCCACATGCCGCGCCGTGCTGCGGCTGCTAGAGCAACAGCCTGTGTGTGCGCGCACGCACGCGCCGAGCCAAGAGAAACCCCCATACATCAAGGTCGATATTTCGCGCCACAGTTGACTCACGTGTCGGCACCTGATAGTAAACTTGTGTTGGATGCCAGCACCATGCTGCGGTGACCCATGTCATGCTACAGTACGCCCGAGATTCAGTGCACTGTGGCTTTTTTTTATAAAAAGTGCGGTGTGCAGCTTACAGTGGGGTCCAAAGGCCTGTCACAGACATGATTGTGCATTCATCAACGATACAAAATGTCTTACTTGGCCCAGCGCGGTTCTTGCTTAAGTGCGGGGTGCGAGTGAGGTGACACTGCACACCACACCAAATCACAAGTGCGCTGTATTGCAGCTTCCAGTGTGCGGTTGGCACCATGGCAGCCAAACTAGCTGAGGCCGCCAAACGGGTGAAGTCCCCGCCTGTGAGAGCATAACGCACCTGCTGAAAAATGAGCTGCACACCGCGCGTATATAGTGTGCCCACATTGCCACAGGTACTGTAGGTACTGCAAGTGGCACAGTCACCATCTGGCGCCACCCGGCCTCAACAGCTTTCAGCAACCCAAACCGCTTCAGTACCAGCAAAATACATGCACTCGTGATTTTTTTTATTTTAATTTTAAGTCAGGTGCCCTGAATGCCTTTCAGGGCGCAAGGTTGTGAGGCAGCACATAATGCCTCATACACAGGCAAACAAAGTGGCTAGTTGCTTTGGTGCGGCGCGCTTTTTGGTGTTTCACTTCGGCATTGCCGCCCGCACACCTGGTGGTGCATGCAGTTGCACATGGCAGCCACATACTGCCAAGGCAGATGGTGTCGACTGTCATGACGCAGATAAAAATGGAATGAAAAACAGCACCCCTGCTTGCCACACAAGTACTTTCCACAGGCGCTCACCTGTTGAAACCCAGCAGCTGCTCCGTGTTGCTGAACACGGCGCTGAGGTCGTCCGGGGTGACCCCCAGGCGCGCCTTGGCATCAGCCTTGCCGCTGTCCTCCGCAGCGCTCTCCGCCTCCATCGCCAGCTCCTGGCTGAAGCGCCGCAGCGGCTCCAGGAACACCTCCACCAGCACCTGCATGCATCAGACACAGAGGGTCAAGGCCGGGCTCAGCGGCGGCCCACCGCGACGGGGGCCGGCGCCCATGGCTGGCTGGTGACTGGGCTAGAAAGAGGGGCGGGCAGGGTGTGTGGGAAAAACCGAGGTGCTTGCGGCCGCTGGAGCAGCAGGCATGGAACAGGTGCCAGGCGTGCGGGCTGTGCTTGCGGCCAAACAACAGCTGTGCGCGCGGCAGACACAGCTCTGTGCAGGTGGGCACAAGCTCAAAGAGTCACGGCCTGTCTGTGGGGGTTGCAGCAGAGTACCCACCGTCATCTCTGACACGAAAGTGTTCTCCGTGCTGAGCAGCTCCGCAACCGCCTTGCTGCGCTTGCTGGCCTCCACGGCCTGCTCCTTTTCATCCCTGCTGCTGCCATCGTTGCCGCCGCCGCTGTTGTCTTCAGCATTGGCGCCACTGCTGGCACCTCCAAACAGCCTGCCCATGCCCTATTTTCCTGCTGTGTCATGGGGGGGCCGGGAGGAGCAGGTGGCACTGGGCAGCATGCCTTACTGAGCATCTGCTGCTGCCCGCAGCCTTGGCATCACGCCCACTCGCCGCCGTCAGCGCTTGTGCCTACAATTTTCCTCTTCCCTGGGACGCGCGCGGAACTGCCGACGCGATGCCTGGCGAGCTCAGCACTCACTTAGTGCACCTGCAGCGCTCAGCAGAACTGCTCAAGTGGACGCTCAGCTTGAAAACCCATTGCACTTGCTGGTGATGGTGCCCCGACGAGGTTGGCTGGCGGCCCTGTGGGCTGCCACCGCGGCCCTGAGCTGCCAGGCCGATGCCTTCGCTCACCTGCCCCGCGCCCTGCGCCAGCGGCAGCAGCGTTGGGATGCTTCCCGCGGAAGCAGGCCCAGATGCGGTCACTTGCACAGAACAAAGTCACCTCTATTCATGCTGCGCGGGGGCGAGGAAGCCAAGGTCAGGCGGCGGGAGTCTCCACTGTCCTCGTCAGTGGAAGACGCGGAGCAGCTGTCACAGCGGGTGCCCATAACTCTCATCAGTGGGTTCCTGGGTGCAGGTAAGCAAAACAGCTGGCAGCTGCACTTGAACACAGATTGCAGTGTGGGGCCACAACCATCCGCGTTGACCGAGCGTAACCGAGTGCCGAGACGAGCTGCATGTTGCAAATAGGTGCAGCATACGCCACTCGCCTCACGCGTTCTTAGCCACCGCTGGCGGAGGGGCGCTCTAGCCAGCCTGCTTCGTAACCTTTGCCTTGACAAGGGTCGGTACAGGTGTACTGTGCAAACATGCGTCAGAGCTGTTTGCCCGCCGGAGGTGCCATGCGTTTTCGGTTGCTGGGCGCGACCGCACTGCTTGTTGCACTTCGTTGCCAGCAATTCACGCTGCTCTACCAGTCTCAATACCTCCACAAGCACTGCTGTGCCACCGGCGATGCCAAAGTGATGTGTTTCGCGTTCGCGTAACTTCAACTTGAAGATCCGAACGAGCAATTTTGTCTCCCAATCGTTGCTGATGAAAAACTGTTCATGTTTTAGACAAGCACAATAACAGTACACCACAGCAGCAGCAGCAGCAGCAGATCGGACACGGTTTAACACGTAACGCGTGGAGCATGTGCTTACCACGTTAGTGCGTCGTCGATGAGCACGGGGTGCCTATGTGTGTGTACCGCACCAGATTCGGTGCACACGCACGCGCTGAGCAGCTGCTGCCTCACATGCCATCGCGCACACTCGCGCGCACCAGGCAAGACCACACTTCTGCAGAATCTTCTTCAGAACAAGGAGGGCCTGCGCATCGGCATGATAGTCAACGACGTCGCCTCCATCAACGTGGATGCCAAGCTGGTGCGCGGCAGCGTGGACTCCACGCTCGACACGGTGGAGCTGCAGAACGGTGAGCGCGGGCGTGGCCACCGCCGCTTTTTTTGTGCGCATACCAGGCTATGTGAAGTATCATCATGTGGTTTGTGTGTGTACTCTGATTAACTTCTGCTTGGGTCGCGGAACGCCCGTGCGTAGTGTGTGTACTCGACAAATTTATACCGATGCAGTACTTGAATAATTGTGTGTTCACAAATGCCAATGCAGTACTTGTGCACATCTTGTGTATGCATGCACAAATGCGTATTTAGTGTTGCTGCTGGTGGCAGAGTAGCCGCATGTCGTCACAAACGCCCGCGCAGCAACCCCTGCCGCTAGCCGTGCAGAAGCCGTGCGCACTGCGTGGACTTGGCAAGCACCACCTCAGACAGTGTCTCCCTTCCCCCCAGCACCTTGAAACAATGCACGATGTGCCAAGCCGCCTCCCATAACCTCTAGAATCAAAACCACGGCATAATTCCGCAATTATTGACTTGTCAGAACAGCACCTCAAACAGCGTCTCCCATCCCCCCAACCATCAACAATGCACACTGTGCCCAGCCGCCTCCCATACCACTCTCTAAATAAAACCGCGGCAAAACCTCACAAATCATGTGCGCGTGCGTGTGCGGGCTGCGTCCTTCAATGCATGGCGTGCCCAGCAGCCTCCCATAAACTCTCTAAATGCAACCACGACAAAACCATACACATTCATGTGCACGTGTGTGTGCAGGCTGCGTGTGCTGCAGCATGAGCGAGGAGCTCTTTGTGAGCGTGTACCAGCTCGTGAGCCTCGCCACCCAGCGTGGCTACTGCTACGACCACATTGTCATTGAGGCCTCGGGGGTGAGTGCCTCCCGCACGGCGCCGCTGCCGCCACCGCAGCGCATCGGTGTGACGCGAGAGCCGCTGTAGTGGTGTATGTATTTCAAGTACTTTTAAGTATACGTGTAAATATGTGGGCGCTTCTGACTTGTTATGCTGCTTCGTGCGTACTTCAACTTTGATGGCACCAATGTTGAAGTAGGTGAGCCGAGAGGTCAGGGTTTTAATGCGCCCGTCGCACTGCCAGCTACGCGCCGTGAGGCTAAGCGATGACTCGCCAGCTAGGGGTTTCCTCCCGTCGCCTGGAACTTGTTTTTCAGCATGCATTTTGTAACATGCGCGCTGTGGGGCACGGCGTGCGGCTTGCAGTAGCGGGCACTGCGCTGAGCATCGCAATCTTGTCGGCCAGCAACAGTGGACAGCCTGCTCGGTCATGCCTGTTAGAGTCACGTGCACGCCACATGCACAGGGCTTCCCGCGCCCCAAGCGGAGGTCAAAATATCACTGCTGCTGCAGTATACTTCGAAGTATATATATAAGCTGTCGTGAGATGTTGGGATAAGTCCCGCAACGAGCGTAGCCCTCAATTGCACGTGATTGTAAAACGTAATAATAAGACACGCGTATGCTTGCGGCGCAGGTGGCGGAGCCGCGTGGCGTGCGGACGGCATTCCAGGACGCAGAGGCCATGGGCATGCCGCTCATGGACCACGTGCGGCTGGACACCATGGTCACTGTGGTATGTCAAGCATACAAGTGTATTCTGAAAAGTACACTGTATATATATTTACCGTGCGTATTTATGTACAGTACATACCTTGGTCATGGGCATGCCGCTCACGGACCACGTGCGGCTGGATACCATGGCCACTGTGGTATACCGAGCATACACGCCTGAAGTACACTGTATACATATATGCCGTGCATGTACATGAGATGCATGCATGGTCATGGGCACGCCGCTCATGGATCACGTGCGGCTGGACATCATGGTCAGTGTGGTATGTGGAGCATACAAGTGTGTACTTGAAGTACCCACTGCATAGATCTATACAGTGCCGTGCATGTGCATAAGGTGTGTGCATGTGTACCTTGATCATGCGCATGCCGTGGATGGACCACATGCGGCTGGGTACAATGGTCACCCTGTTATGTTGAGCATACACTTTATGCACAACATATCAAGGTGGCTATCGTATCCAGCCGCATGTTGTCCAGCCGTTGCATGCCCATGACCAAGGGGATGCTTCCGAAGTGCATGCATACCTCTAATGTATACTTCACGGTGTACAAACTGGCCACCTTAATATTTTAAGCTGCAAACAACAATTGTCAGAACGCGCTGCATAATCAATGCTTGATTTACTGTGGACTAAGTAGCAGTGCGCATGTGGACAAGTACAGGTGCCTGAGTTTGTGAAAGATGTCCACGCGCACTCAGACATGAGCTATGTTTTAGCTACCCACTGTCACCGCGGCAGCCTGTGTGCCTCGTGTGCGCATTCGGGGTTACATCTACAGGCGACGCGTGAAGCAGGTCGGAAATGGTCAATGTGGTACGTTGAGTGTTTTCAACCGGGCTGTAAACTTTGAACAGTAGCAAAAGCAACCATAAAGACACACGCCCTACACTGTAGCTTCTCAAAACTGCTCTGACATCCAGGTACTTGATTAAGGTACACAACATACACTGTGACAAGTTTTTGTCTAGGGAACATGTATGGACAGGCCATACGTATTTGGTTGTATAGGCACGGCGTGTGGGTTCGTACTATTTCTGATAGTCATATGCATTTTGTCACAAACCCCAGCATGATGTTGTGTGTATGTGCTTCGAAGTATGCATACATGTGCGCGAGGGGGGTGATCTTGGCGCGTTGACCCCTGGCGCGGCAACCCCACAGGGTGGTGGAGCCTACCGACAACCAACCACCGACCCACACCAAAAGCTTCGACACATTGATCATGGCGTGAACCAATCATCAAGCACGAGCGCACATGGGGAACCTCCAACTCACATCCGCTCTGAACCTTGCAGCAGGCTCAGCAAACATTGTCGCAGTATGCCCCACTTTGGCACGGCTCAAGACTGTTGTGATGACCCCCCCCCCCCCTTGGCAGC
>JAULBY010061811.1:0-10378 GCA_032358315.1 Ophiocytium majus | reverse complement strand
CCACCTACGCCCCCCCCTTTCTCAGCAACCACTGTTGGCTAATGTAGTACTAGTGCTGTACCTACTGCCGTCTGCAGTGTGCCCGGGCCCCCCGCCCCCCTCTCCAGCAAAACAGTGCGCAGTTGGCTGAACTACAACGTGGTGGAACAGTCAGCCCGCGGGCTCTGGCTCTGGAGCGTGCCCCCCAGCAAACAACATTCGATCCGCAGCACTTGGTGTTTCCCTTCGTAAACGCATTGGATAATTGAAACCATCGGAGTCAAAGACTCGCTGTCAGCCTCCCTTGATTGCCTTTTCCTGCTCCCTGGGAAGGTGCGCGCTCTGTGTGGCTGCCGCCGTGCACTCCACATGATGTGCTGTTGGTCGCGTGAACTGTCTGCGATAATGCTGCTCAGAGGCTGGCACTGTCGCACCGTTGGTGTCACATTTTGGCAAGGCCGCGTCCAATTTAAAGTGCTGGAGTGGGTAGCCAAATGACAGGCTCCACTCCTGCCACCAGCAGCACGCCGCAGGCCCTCGCAATGCAATGCTGCGTGCCTGACACAGCTTTCCATGTGTGCGCACCACTCTGGTGTATGACTTATCCCCTGTTCTGAACGCACTTGTGACCGTGGCAGCACACGCCAGCCCTTGTAAGGTGCCACCGAAGGGGTCTATGGAATGAAAGACAATTCTGAAGCACCTTTACCACAGCCGGAAGTGAAGTGCTGTGGTAGCAGACTTTGGTGGATGTGCAGAACTACGGTAAATGCTGTGGTGCTTCGAAGGTGTGTGCGTGGCTCCCGCAGCGATGCATCCCCACGCCCCTCCCCCCCCAATGGAAAAAAATGTAATTGACCTGGGTAACTACTTGGGCAATTAACGGTGCTGACAGCCCATACTAAACGAGGTAAGTTAGTTGGGGAGGCACCCAATCCAGTTTCCGCCTTGGTCGACTTCGGGTACTGGTAATTGTTTGTCTTGGTCCCCTGTTTTTGGGCGTGGTGTGGTCGCGCGGCGGCGCGCCGAGCATGCGCTACAGCCATGCAGCATGCAGGGCCAACTCCCACGGTTCGCTGCTCTTTACGGCGCGTCCACTATCGTGACCTTGCCTGCAGGATATTTGCACCCTCAGCTCCTGTAGCCGCCAGTGTAACAGCAGCTCACAGTTGTAACTGCCCATGTGTGTGGCGCGGCTCGTCGCCCAGTGGATGCTGCGCCGTGGAACTACTCGCGGCAGCAATGCAATGCAATGCAATGCAATGCATTCCTCTTGCACTTGTGTAGTTGGTCTTGCATCTGCATAATTGGTGCCGAATTATGGCTTAAGCGCGATGTACAGTGCTCACCTGCCTGTGTCCCCTCTGTCTGGCACCGCACAGGCTGCTGGCGATGTGGTACACCGGTCAGCACAGGCGCCCAGGCGCCATGGCAACGATGAACTACCTATTATGGCACTACGTAGTACTTATCTGTGTCAACAACGCCGCCGCGCCTACTGGCCATGGGTGTGGCTGCGCCTGCAGTCCTGGGTTGCCTCCTACTTTCCTGAGTTACTGTGCCAGCCCGTGACAGCGGGTGGCCCTACAGATGCTTTTTTCCCCCCATTCGTACACATGCAGCACGCACGGCTGGCTTTTGACCGGCGCGTGTAGGAGTGGGGACTGTCTGGTGCTTTTCACCAGGTGCACAAATCACCCCACTTCGGCCTGGCACTTTGCCCCAGCCACGGCAGTATCTGGGCTTAGCAGCCTTTTAGGTTTCTTTCACATGTGCACCTCCTGGCGCCACCGACAAGTAAGCCTTTGCTGTTGTATTACTCGGAAGCATCCCTAGCCCTTAAGGGTACTGACCGGCGCGTGTAGGGTGTGGGCCACTGGTTCTGACCAAGTGGATAGATCACCACACAGGCTTCGGCCTGGCTTTCTGCCCCAGCCACAGGAGTACCTGGGCTTAGCAGCCTTTTAGGTTTCTTTTACATGTGCACAGGGGCGTACCGCGCGCCCCAAGCTGGCTTTGAATAAGCTGGCATGGCGTGTGTGCAAAGCATCAAGTATCTAGATCTAGGCTGTACTCGAAGTATTACTGGTGTGCGTGTGATACGGCACTAATGTTCAAGGTGGTTAGTTTCAGCACAGGGGTGGGCCCAGGCACAAAGCGCACATCAACTAAATCAGCACAGAATAAACGAAACCCGCCCGGTTTGCCCTTGATAATGTGTACAGTATACCGTACTATCGATGCACTATGGGCACCAGCTGAAAATGTGGTGTGTGATGGTTGAGCGCCGCTGCTTTCAGCGCCGCCAGTTGCCAGCGCCAGCAGCACGACTGGGTCCAGACGGTGTCTTTGCAGTTTGGTGCCACCCCAAAAAAAGGTGCGGCTCTCTGCTGCTGGTGCACTCGACGCTGCTTGTGCAAAGGCTGCGCGCTCGCTGGAGTTCGGCGGCTGCTGTTGTTGCCGCTGCTGCTGAGCACTGCTGGTGCCGTGGCGCCGGCGCAGCAGCGGCGGCGGCGCAAAGCGCGGCAGTGCTGCAGCAGCGGTTAAGTGGTCGGGACTGCTGCTTCCGGCTTTGGGGGTCTCCGATTTTCCGTGGGTGGTAGGGGGTTTTGTGTGGGGGGGTGGGCTCATGCCTCCTGCAGCTCTTTCTCAAGGTCCTCCAGGTCCACCAGCACCACCTGCGCCACATCAAAACAAGTAGCACCACCGGGTTTCATTGACGGTTATTACTGCGGCGATCATGGTGCCACCGCAGCCACTTCAAAGCACTTGCACCAAATGAACACAAGCAGCACCACAGGGTTTTATTTGCCTGGTTTCACTGCGTTGATCATGGTGCCACCACAGCCATTTCGTGTAACTACAGTAGCACTTCGGAAGTCTGATAGTTAGAGAAGGTTGGACTACTGTACCTGCTGCACGCAACGTTGCCATGCAGACGAAGTGAGATACCACAGCCACTCGGCAGTTACAGTAATGCCACGGACAATTTTTGAAGCTGGTGGCACTACTGAACCAGCTGCAGTTCACTACGCCGTGGAAAAACGAGCGCCACCACACCGTGTAGCCATCAGCGTCACGCACTTCCGGTAATCTTGGTGCCACCACAGCCACTTTCAGTCTCTACTGCTTGAAATCTACCACATAATCCTAGTATAGTACCGCACACAATACTTCAAAGTGTGCACGAGTACTGTGTATAGTGCCGGTAGGTGTGATACTGTCGAAGTAGTTTTATTTATTGCACTTGAGGTGGGTATTTGAAGTATTAAGTGTGGTACTGGGAAGAAGGTACCACACTGCAGTCCGCTTTGCGGATCACACACAGCAACACACAAGTTCAACGCCACACCAATCTTGTAGCCGCCAAGGTCGCGCACTTCCGATAATCTTGGTGCCACCACAACCAACTTGGAACTACTGTAGCGCACGTAGTACTTTTGAAGTGCTTGTAGTGGGTAGGTACCACTACTACTACTGCACCTGTGGTCCGCTCTAAAGTACCACACACTCCGAGGTACTTCTGAAGTAAATTATTTGAGGTAGGGACCAGTTTTGTACCTGCTGCAGTCTATAGTACCGTGGACCAACAGTAAGGCACAAGTGCGAGCGCCACCAACCTTGTAGCCACCGGGGTCGCGCACTGGCGTGATCTTGCTGCCACCAGAGCAACTTTTGACGACCACTACTTGCCGTATACTATATACTTGTAGTATGGTACTGTACACAATACTTCGAAACACTTCAGTATATACATAGTCGGAGTAAGTACAGTAGGTAATACTTCTAGCAAGGCTCTAGCTTGCCACCAACCTTGTAGCCATCAGGGTCGCGCACAGCCGTTATCTTGGTGCCAATGCCAGGGACGGGTCCGGGGGCGCGAGCAACTTCGTAGCCGGCGGATGTGATTGCTTCCGCGGCCTTGTAGACATCGGGCGTGCCAATGGCAATCTGCCCGTAGGCGTCCCCCATGTCCAGCTGTGCGGGGGAGAAAGTCAGTAGCAAACCACATGGTTTCAGTACAGACCTCGGCATAGATGTGTACACATGAAGTATGGCAATCTGCTGCAGGCCTCGCCCACGTCCAGCTCCGCAGGGGAGTTCGATAGCAAACCACATGGTTTCAGTACAAACCTGGCATGTGTGCACACATGAATTCTGTCAACGGTTAGTATGGGATTGTGCGTAGGCCTCGCCCACGTCCGGCTGCGCAGGCGCCCTCTGCGGGGCCGTAGCCCACCCTTGTGCCAAACTCATAAGCAAACTGAGGTATAATACTTGAAGTAATTTTTAGCGTACCGTACACTACGTTCTAGATGAAGGGGCTTTTCCGAAGGGGTGACCAAACTCATAGAAGAGCTCCAGGATGGTGACATCCTCAGCCGGGCCGTACCTACTACTTCAGGTATGTATCTCAAGTATTGTACATGAAAATATACAGGTATACATACTTCTTCTAAGTATGTATTATGCTAGAGTAGGTAACGGGCTCGTTCATGTGGAATTGCCTTCTCCACGCCAATTTCGTAGAAGAGCTCCAGGACGGTGACATCCTCTGCAGAGCCATAGCCTACCTTGTGCCAAACTCACACGCAAGCTAATTAGCTTTCTTTGTACACTATACTTCTCGAAGTACTACTAGTACCTAAGTATATTAAATAAAGGGGCTGGTTCAGTTCCTCGTAAGCGGGAGGGCGCAACTGTACCTTCTCGACGCCAAACTCGTAGAACAGCTCCAGGATGGTGACATCTTCGGCGGGGCCGTAGCTACTACTTCTAATATGTAGCTCAAGTATCGTACTTCGCAGTACATGGAAGTTAACGTACACATGTATTATGCTAGAGTAGATATGGGGTTCTATTCATGTGGAATTACCTTCTCAACGCCAAACTCATAGAAGAGCTCAAGGATGGTAACATCCTCTGCAGGGCCGTAGCCGAGGCCGACTACGATGGACGGGTCGTCCGGCACGTTGGAGCGCCTGTACAGGAGGGTCATGCCCAGCGCCTGCTCAGCAGCATCGGAAGCGGCGGCAGGTGCGGCAGCGGTGGCAGGGGCGGCACCAGCAGCAGCAGCGGCAGAAGCGGCGGCAGCAGTGGCAGTGGAAGCGGCAGCAGGAACGGAAGGGGCAGCAGGAGTGGCAGCAGTGGCAGGGGCGGCACCAGAAGCAGCAGCAGCAGCAGTGGCAGCAGCAACAACAGCAGTGGCAGCAGCACCAGCGGCAGCAGGAGCGGCCAGCAGCAGCACGCAGCAGCAAACACTTCTGGTCAGCTTTTGAAAGGAATCATGTACATCAACAGTAGTGTTTTAAGCGTCTGTACAGGAGGGCCATGCCCAACAACCGCTCAGCAGCACGCAGCGGCGAAGCCCTTCGATGAGGTTTCGTAAGGAATCGTGTACGCCTTCTGAAAACCAGAATGGTAGCGTTTTGAAGCGGCGCCAGCAGCAGTATCAGCATGAGCACCAGTGGTGGCACCCAGTGGAAACAGGGGCGGCAGCAGAGGCGGCGGCGGCAGCAGTAAAGTAGCGGCAGTGGCAGCAGCGGCGGCAACCACCAATTGAAGCAATGGCGGTAGCAGCTCAGCAGCAGCGGTGGCAGACAGCAGCTACAGCAATGGCGGTAGCAGCATGCGCAGCCGCTTGGTGGAGATTGCATGCCGCTTGGGACGGAGCGACCCGCAGTGGCTCTGCGGAGGCATGGAGCGCCGCTGCTGCGCCACACAGGAGCGCAGCGTTTGGCTTAGTGAGAGCACATGCGGTCATTGATAAGGGGAGTGGCGGGTCACTTCCAAGCCTTCTCGAGGTTGGCCACGTCGTGCTTACGCTCACCGCGCAATGCGGTATTTCTCACCGCTGGTGTATGCGCCGTCTGCAGGGGTGGAAACACAGGCTGGCTGCACACATACTTTGCACCGGTATTTCAGAAGTACATCAACACATACATATATGCCGGTGGTACGCACGTAGTATGTTCGAAGCGAAAGAAACCTAAAAGGCTGCTAAGCCCAGATACTGCCGTGGCTGGGGCCAAATGCAAGGCCGAAGCCTGTGGGGTGATTTGTCCACCTGGTGAAAAGCACCATACAGTCCCCACACCTACACGCGCCGGTCAGTGTCCTTGAGGGCTAGGGATGAGTCAGAGTACAACTACCAACAGCGCTTACTTGTGCGGTGCCGAAGTATGTATGGTCTACACTGATGTAAAACTGAAAAAACTAAGGCGCTCACCTTTTCGTAGAAGTCAATGGACTTCTCGAGGTTGACAGTGTTGAGGCACACCTTGCTGACGGAGTCGCGGCGCGAGCGCTCCGTCACCTCAAACGCGTAGCCATCCGGGTCGGTCACCTTCATCACTGTGGCTATCGTCTTCTTGCCAACCTCCTCATCGGGGATAAGGCAGGGGCCTGTGCGGGGGGGGGGGGGCATGAGTTGAAGTCACAAAAAAGTTACGTGGCTGTGCAAGTTCAACTCTGAGGTGACCCTCGTGACGGTGGCTATCGCACACTGGTTGTTTACAGACTTCAGTGGATAGTGCTGCGCCCCCCCCACACCACACGGTGCCATACATAAGCCCTACACTGTGACCGTTCCTTCACCGCAGAGTTGCGGGCTCACAGACCTTATGCCATGAGCTCCACCCCCCCCCACGCACCTTCCTTCACCAGGAAAGACGGTTCTGCTGCTGGGGGGTGAAGTGATGAGTGTTCTGCGTTTCTGCATACGGCATGCAGAAGCGCGGCTCGATTCTGGAAACACCCGGATCGAACCCGACAGGAGAACTGTAGTACTTGCGAATCGCGTCTCCTGTGCATACCATATTTGACATGCTCCGGGCCGGTGATGCCACCCACCTTCGTGCACGCTGCCCTGTGTTGTGCACCCCCCACATGGCTTCCATACAGAAGTGGCATGAACTACTGGTACTTTACATTTGGCCATTGTCACATACTCCTGAAGTACGAAAATACCTCTACCACTTGAGGCATATACTACTAGTACAAGGAAAACACGGTGTATTTGCGTGTTTCGTCCAATACGGTTCATCAGCCTGTCAGATATACAGGCTGGCACAACCCCATTCAGCATGTTTCTGTGGTGTCCACACCTGTGTGCGTCTTCCACTGTTGCGTATCTTGCCTTGAACTGCTTGCGCCGTGTGTCGTTCGTTTTTCGTTTGCAAAGCATAAACGTGTGCAACGTTCGTGTTTCGCAAATGCACGCGTTCGGAGGGTCAAAACCGTTAGCAAGGGCAACTGGTTAAGGTTTGGGGCCACTGCTTCGCGAGAGCAGCACGGCTGGGTAGAGAGCGCGTGTGTGGGAGTGAATACAACGTGTTCAATCGACCTGTTTCGGTCGGCTGTGTCTGGAGTGGCTAGACAGCTAGCTGCTGGGCCCCTAACCCTAAGCGGTGCCACGGATACTCCAGCAGCACATACGACGGTAGTACTGACACTGAAGTACATGTACTTTGAAGCGCATACATATGAATGCGCGAACCGTACTCGACGTCCTCCGGACCACCGACGACCGCGCCGCCCGCCCCCGCCACCTTTTTCGATGCCGCCCACAGGTCCGGAATGGCCAGCCGTACCGTACTACAGTACTGGTAGTATTAAAAGCACATGTGTATACTTATTGAGGTATACTTATCGAAATATACTACCAGGTACGGTACTGCTGAAGATTGTACATACATGCATGCGCATACCGTAATCGACGTCCTCCAGCCCGCTGACGACCGCGCCGCCCGCCCGGTCTTTGCTGCCGCACTGTGTCGCGCACACCCCCCACACGCCCCCCAAACGAAAGCGTTTCAGAACAATACGGCAGTACATGTACTATGGCAGTATCGGTAGTCGAAAGCATGTATACATGATATGCATACCAGGTACATACTTCAAAAGTATACAAATGCGCATACCGTATTCGACGTCCTCCGGACCGCTGACGACCGCGCCGCCGCCCCCGCCACCTTTTTCAATGCCAAGCGGCATTGTTCACGCAGCCGACACGGCCCCCAAACAAAAGTACTTCAAACCACTACAGTACTACTGTATATGTAGTATACTTCTTGACGGATACCACGGTCCACGGTCTGCTGAAGATTATACGTACAGGCATGCGCGTACCGAATTCGACGCCCTCCGGACCACTGACCGCGCTGCCCGCCCCGCCACCTTTTTCGAAGCCGTGCTGCGTTTTCTACACATCCTACATGGGCCTCCAGAAGAAAGTACTTCAGAATAGTACTGCAGCATCTACTACGGAGGTACACGTATGCACGAAATTCATACGCGTACCGTACTCGACGTCCTCTGGACCGCTGATGACGGCACCGCCCGCCCCCGCCACCTTTTTCGAAGCCGCCCTCAGGTCCGGCAGGGAGAGCCCCATGCCACCAAATGCGTCACCCTGGGTGTGTGTGTGTGGGGGGGGGGGGGGGGGCAGTGAAGAATGAGATGGAGTCCGTGCAGTGGGCGTTTCAAATTGGTGTTGAAGTTTGTGTGTTAGTCATGGAGACATAGAAGCATGGTGGGCACCGGGTTGAAACTACGCGTATTTAGTCGGGCGGGTAGGGTGCGCTCAGCAGAGAGGCGTGCTTGTACGCGTCGACGTTGGGCGCTGCGCCAGATGTCTCCGCCGGGAGGGTGGTGGGCCAGTGTTGAAGTTCCAAATCGAACCTTTCACTGATTAACATGAAATGCATCTTTGTGGCGACGTCCGACAGGGACCTGTGGTACAGGTAACACGTTAGACAGCTTTACAGCTCCTGGTAAATGTGATGTTTACAAACTACTTCTTGAAGTAGCAGAACAGTAAAAGGAGGTGAACTGTTCGTGCGCCATAGTTGCTGCGGGAGGTCACAAGGCGCACTAAAAACAAGCAAGGTACGGACGGGCATGTCCAGGCTCCAAATAAAACATTTGAAATACCAAAGTTGAAGTACAAGGACTTGAAGTAGACACGCTATCACCATCTTGTAGCTGGTGACGCGCAGTTCTTGGTGAGCTCGACAGAAGTTGAGGTACAAGAAGTTGAAGTATCAAAGCTGGAGAAGGCATGCGCTCACCATCTTGTAGATGGTGACGCCGTAGTTGTACGCCAGCTCGCCAAAATTGAGGTATAATAAAGTTGAAGTACAATAGAAGAAGTAGGCATGCACTCACCATTTTGTAGCTGCTGACGCCATAGTTGTAGGTGAGCTCGATGCTGAAGTGCTCGCCTTTGCTCTCCGTGCCGTAGCCCAGGAACGCATTGCTGCGCGCAGAAGTGACAATTGGGACACTTTTTTGGTACCTGTTACTGTACGAAAAATTGCAATTGCGATTGCAGCTCTTGGTTCACACGCCATACGTCAGCGCCAGCCGGTGACCATGCTGCCGCAGCCTACTTAGGTGCTGGTGGGATTGGGGAGCAGTGCTGTGACTTACTCAGTCAGAAGTCAGAAGTCAGCAGTGAGGTAAGTTACTCTGATTTGGGTGGGGCACTCATAAATGACGGTAAGTGTGTATTATAGTGTATAGAGGCGCCAGGCGCGCCAGGGGGGGAGGGAGGGGGGCGAGCACTGCAGCACACAGCTCACAGCTCAACATCGCTGCCCTCCCCCAGGATTACAATGCGGAGAGCGTCATGCAGTTCAAGCACGTGGTTCAACACATGAAACAGACAATCTATCATATCACTGAGCTGAAACAATTCCGGTAGTTACAGCAGTTACAACAGTTCCTACACGTGAATTGCAGTTGCGGTTACAGCTACAGCGCACTCGCTATATGGTGGGGGGCACTGTCACAGCCCCTGACCCCTATATATATCGAGACCCACACTACATCAAATAGATCATTCTTTATCAAAGTATAACTTTATATAGTATTCTTAGGGTTGCCGGAATCGTAATATTTTTCTGAATTCCTCCGTAATCGTAATCGTAACATTACCTAACGTAAAAATCGTAACGGTGCAAACTTCAAGAAGTCATAGTACCTGTAATTTCTGCATGAAAACTCACAGAACACACCAGGCATTGACACGTGTACTGTGACACCTTGTCCCCAAAAAGGTCCATTCACTTCTGTTGGACCTATTATATGGGGGAAGGTACGTTTTAGAAGCTATTCACATTTACGGAAATACTTCGCAGTGGTGTGTCTTATAGCTGGCAACGCAACATGGCGTCAGAGCTACCTTTAAAACCATCACGAAAATCACCAAAGTAACAGACGCAGTTGACTACAGTACTTCACAGTACTGAACACAGACGGTGTCTCTGCACTCGAATCGCTTGCAGTACATGAAGTTTAGATGAATATTTTGTACCCCAAAGTATAAAACACACAGTATTGCAGGTATACAGGCACACTGTTCAGGTACGTATGTGGGCTACATCGTCGGCCTGGC
>JAULBY010061800.1:0-10379 GCA_032358315.1 Ophiocytium majus | reverse complement strand
CCCCCCCCCCCCCCCCCGCCCCCCTGCCCCCCTGCGGGGGGGGGGAGTCGGCACCGCGAGCGCACCCCGTGCACCCCCCCTCCTTCCCGCAGCAGACAGCCGCGCTCCGGGCGGGCTTGGCGTATGGGTTTTTGGCGCCGCTGCCGGTGACCGCAGCGGGGGGCTTTCGAAGGGCGGGGCTGGCGCCAGCCGCCACCGCCACCGCCGCACCTGCTGCCTTTGTGGCGCCCCCCGGTGTGGCTGCGGCAGAGGCTGCAGGGGCGGCAGCGGGCGAGGCGGCGCCTGCGCACCCACCGTCCTGCTGCTGCTGCGGCGGCGGTCGCCTGAGGGCGTGAGGCTCTGACAGCCGCCGCTGCAGCACGCCGCCGCCGCCCCCCCCGCCCGCGCCCGCCTCGCCTCCAGTGGCCTTGCGCCGCTTGCGCTTGTGCTGCTGCTGAGCACCTGCGCCCCCCCCCTCCCCCTCGTCCTCGCTGTCCGGCGGCGTGAAGCGCCACACGTCGCGCTTCCGCATCCAACCACGGGCGCCCGCCGCTCCGCCGCCGCCGCCGCCGCCACCGTCACCTCCTGCAGCGGCTGGTGGCGAGGGGGGGGTAGCCTGCGGGCTGCCTGGGGAGTCATCGTGATGCTGCTGAGCACCCGCTGGAGTGCCACCCTCACCATTCCCACCGTCAGCAGTGCCACCGCCGCCGGCTGTGGGGGTGACAGCCGGGGCGGGAGGCGCCCGGCACAGGGGCTCTGCGGGCGCTGGCGCCATGAGGCATTGGCTGCTGGCGGCGCTGCTGCCGCCGCCGCCGCTGGCGCCGTCGCTGGCAGCAGTGCCGCTGTTGGAGCTGCGCCGCGTCAGCCGCGCCCCGCGGGGCGGCGTCGCGACCACCGGCGCTGCCGCTCTTGACGCTGGCGCTCCCGGCACTGGCGCTACCGCTGCGGCGGCCGCAGGGAGTGCGCTGGATGAGCACACTGGCGCGGTTTCGACCTCGCCGTCTGTCGCGGAGGCGTCGTGCTGTGCAGACTTTGGCTGCCCAGCAGCTGAAGACGTATGCTCTGATGCCACGGCCTCCCGCGCTGTGCCGCCGGTGGAGCCGGTGTGTTTCTGCTGCAGGGATGGAAGGTGGAGGCAGGGTGAGCGTGTGCCTGTGATGGCGACGTAGCACCAACCAGCAAGGTTGGTGGGGGCTTTCCAGACAAACTACGGCCGTGCCCGCACGAGAGCTGAGCACGCAGAAGTGCCACACTTCTGCAGTACCGTCTAGTTATTTGGCATCCCCCACAGTTAATCCGGTTTGGCAGTAAAAAGGGCGGGGACTTACTGGTTAGGGATGTCCGGTTAAGACCTGACGGGGAGGGGTAAGTTAATGGGGACAAACCTCCCAGACGCCTCCATGTGTGTGGGCGGGGGGGCAGCGCCGACGGCACAGCCTGGGCACTGCTCCGTCCTGCCATCTCATGATCAGCAGCCAGGCGCCACTGCGGCCAACTTACATGCAGCTGGCTGCAGCCCCTGCAGCACTGCCGACGGTGCACTGCAGAGGCAGGAATGAATGCTGGCAGTACATGGACCCAGCAGGGGCTATTTACCCCCTGGACCCAGCAGACACAGGCTGTGCTGGCCGTGCGCAATGCTGGTGGGGGCAAAACTTTAGAGGGTGCCAGATTTGAGGGGGGTTGAAGTCATTAGGAAACGCCAGATTTATTGGGGGGGTGAAGTAGTCAAGAGGGGGGTTGAAGTCATTAGGAAACGCCAGATTTGTTGGGGGGGTGAAGTAGTTAAGGAGCGCCAGTTGAAGGGAGGGGAGAGTAATTAGGGACACCCAGTTAAAACCCTCCAATTAACTGTGGGGGGTGTTGAATAACTTCAGAATAAGCACTACACGGTACACAACAACAGTGATTTTTGATGAGGTCAATTGAAGGGAGAGGAGAGTAATTAGGGACACCCAGTTAAAACCCTCCAGTTAACTGTGGGGGGTGTTGAATAACTTCAGAAATAATCACTACACGGCACACAACAACAGTGATTTTTGATGAGGTCACCTACGTGGGTACTAGACGGTGCATGCACTTACACTTTCTGTCCTCTGTTGTGCTTGCGGAAAAACAGCGCTGTGCCACGCTGCTCTTTCGCCCGTGGCAGGGGTGCGCTTTTGCCCAATCGCGGTATCTGTTTGCTCGGTCACACAAAATGGTCGCTAAAGAAAAACAAAACAACAACTGCACATGGCTTTCACAGCACGCACCACCAATGGCACTGCCGCCATGCATGGCACGCCCGCTGCACACGCCCGCACACCAACGCCCATGTGGAGACCGTGCAGCCCCCTCACCTTGGCCTCCCCCTGCACCGCCACACCCCCGCCGCCATCACTTTTGCAGCCGCCACCAACCTCATTTTCAGCTGCAGCACCGCCGCTCGCAGCAGACAGCGCCATCTGCGCCTCCTGCAGGCGCCGCTCGGCCACGCGTCGGCGCTTCTGCTGCTCAGCAGCCACGCGCTTCCACTGCCGCGCCAGCTTCTGGTACTTGGCCACGGACGCCTGCAGCTGCCCAACGCGTTCCGTGTCTGCTGCTGCTGGCACGCCTGTTGCTGCCACCGCCGCCGCCGCTGCGCCTGCCGCGCCCATGCCTTCGTCAGCACCGCCGGTCGCAGCTGCCGCAGTGGGTGGAGGGGGTTCGGGTGCTGCTGCCAGCAGCGGCGGTGGCGGTGGCTGCTGTGCCGCCAGTGGCTGTGGGCCGGCGGATGGGCGTGCTGATGATGCTGTGAGCGCTGCTGTGGCCGCGGCAAGTTGAAGTTTGTGGGTGCTGGCCTTGAGCTCGCTGCGCAGCAGCTGGTTCTCCGCCAGCACCTGCTCCCGCAGCTGCTCGCTCACCTGTGAAAAAAGTGCCCAGGCGGCAGCAGTGGCGGCAGCAGCAGCACCAAGGAAACGACTTCAACTGCGCGTTCTAGAGAAGCCTCTGGAGACGGCAAGGGTAACACTGCCTATTGACAGCATGACGGTGGCGCGTCGCTTACCACTAAATTTTCCAAGGCGCCTTTTTAAGTCACCAGCCACCACGGCAGCAGCGCCGGCAGGCTGCAGCCGACGCAGCAGCTGCGATGGCATCAAGCGCTTGCAGCTGCGAATTCCGAAAACCTTGAAGGCAAAGCTTGCATCCCAGTTGCCTGTCTGCCCTGGCACGCATTGCTGTGCGGTCGCAGCACATGAAGCGATGCTGTCCACGCCGCCGCTGCCGCGCCTCAGACCCACCTCCAGCCGCTTGACGAGCAGTTGGTGCCCCGCGTGCGCCTCCAGGCTGGCATCCTTTAGGCTCTGCCTCTCCAGCGCCCACTCCTGTCTCTCACTGTCGACGGCCCCGCCCTCCGCCACCACAGCATCAGCAGCGGACCGCAGGGCGGCCAGCGCTTGGGCCAGCCCCCTATCATTGTGCACCCACACACAATTCACTCTGCTTTTGCACTCCCACCCAGCGGTGTGTGCGCGTGCTGCCTCTGCGAGTTCTGTGCTGCCTGTGCACAGTGTGGGCTTTGCAGCCCAACAATGGCACAGGTGCCGCGTTGCAGAGCAGCAGTGAGGCTCATGAGCTACCCGTTTCACTGTGTGCAGCTGCCAGCGGTGTTGCTGTGAGCGAGGCATCGCCGTTTCATTGCGTGGTGCACCATATTAGGTACCATTATTCAGTGAGCGCACAGACAATCACAGCAGCAGCAGTGCGCGCGATGGAGAAACCCACAACACCGCTGCCAGCTTTTCCGCTGCCGCTCTCGCTGCTGTGATAGTACAGGCCTTGCTGCGTACCCCGCTGTGCTACACATGGCGAGGCGTTGCGAGCGGGGTGTGATGCCGCTGCTGCCAGCGCCTGCGTGCGACAGCGTTTCGGCTGGGCAAAACAAACTGGCAGGTGCCGGGCAGCCGGCTGCGCGCCAGCATGCGTGCGACCGCGTGCGCTGCTGATGCACGGCTTTTCACCTCTGCTGCGCATGCTAACGCAGCGCCCAGCGCTCAAACAGCGTGCGTAGCAAGGGCGCCGATGCACTGCTGCTGTGATTTTCTGTCGCTCACTGAATACTCACACAATGAAACGGCGATGCCGCGCTCACAATAACACCACTGGCAGCTGCACAGTGAAACGGGTAGGCTCATGAGCCTCACCTGCTGCTCTGCAACGCGGCACCTGTGGCATAATGCTTGAGTGTGTGTGGTGCTGTGGAGCTGTCTTTTGCTCCCGCCCTCTCTCTCCCTTCCTTCCTCTCATTTTTGGGCGGCCAGAAAACCCTTTACAAAATTGCTCTTTTACTTTATATTTTTTTCAAAATGAGAGGAAGGAAGGGAGAGAGAGGACGGGAGCAAAAGACAGCACCACACACACTCTAAGTCTGGCGCCATCTATGCCGTCTCCACCCTGGCAGCGCACTCCTGCGACCCCAACTGCGCCGTCACAAAGGAGGCGACACAGGGAATGTTGAGCACGGTGGCGCTGCGCGCGATACCGCGCGGAGAGCCCATCACCACGTTCCGGTGGGGGCCGCAGCGGTGGCACGCGCCCACGCACGTGCGGCGCGCGTGGGTTGCGGCGCAGCTCGACCAGTGGTGCGCGTGCGCGCGGTGCGAGGCGCCCGACATTGCCAGTGCCGTTCGCTGCCCCCGCGGCGGCTGCGACAGCTACATTGTGCCGCGGGTCGCTGCCGACGCGCTGCCCGCAGTGGCGCCAGGCGAGCGTCCGCCGCTGCACCGGGAGTACGGCCTCCGCAAGGGGCTGCAGGGCGCTCGGTGGACGTGCATGGGCTGCGGCGGCGCGTCCTCGCAGAGGCAGCTGCTGCAGCTGTTCCACATGGTACTGTCCAAGGCGGCGGACGCGATCGACGCCATGGCGGGGGGCGGGGCGGCAGGCGAGGCGGCCGCCGCCGCGCTGCTGGCGAGCCGCGTCATCGCGCCCAGCCACCACGCTCTGTACGCGCCGTACAACACGTGGCGCCTGCACGAGACGCTGCGCATGAGCGGCGAGGAGGCGGACGCCGCCGCAGCGAAAGTGGCAGCGAAAACGGCCGTGTGCGACATGCTGTGGACGGTGGAGGAGGACATGAGGGCGGCCATCGCGGCCGTCACGGCAGCCGCGGAGGCTGCACGGGCTGCGCGGCAGCGGTTCGATGACGCTGCGGCCCGTCGCCCGCTACGTGCGTGGCGATTACGTTTTCGTCTGCCGCAGTGTGCTGCTGCAGCGCGACGCGGCCGTGGAGGCCCTGCAGCAGGCCATCAAAACTCGAACGCCAAGGCCGTGGCGTGCCAGGGTCTGATGGACGCGCCGCGCGCACCGCCGCCGCCGCTGCAGCCAACCGCCCCAACAGCGCTGCTGAGGCAGCTCCGCCACCTGGAGTGCATGCAGGCGGGCTGCGCCGGCCCGGGCAAGGGAGCGTTGTGCAGCAGAGTGCATCCGCCTGCGGTGCTCGCGGGCACCGCTGTGGCTGCGGGCGTGCTGCTGGCACACGCGGTGTACGCTGTGATCGAAGGGGTGCCGCTGGCCGCTGCGCGCGGTGCGGAAGCGGCAGAGCATCTGGCCCGGTACCTCCCGCACATTGCGGCGCTGCGCGGCGTGCAGGCGCACGCAGTGCTGGTGGCCGAGGTGGCTTTGGGCGGCGCAGGGGCTGCTGGCGGCGGCGGACGGCGGCCGGGGTGGGCGCAGTGCGCGTGCTGCGGCGCGGCGGCGGCGCATGGGCTGCGCGGGTGCGTGGCGTGCAGGCGCGTCAGGTACTGCGGCAAGGGGTGCCAGCGCCGGCACTGGAGTGGCACACACAAGCGGGTGTGCACACGGCTCAAGGCGCTCGGCAGCGGCGGCAGTGGCGGCGGCTGCAGCTAGGGTGGGGTGGGGGGCGCTGGGGATACTTGTTGCAAATGCGGGCGCTGTGGCACAGCCTGTGGGTGCGTTGCTGGGTACATTTATGAACACGTCAGTATGTATTGGCGGCGTCACCGGTGTGCTTGGCAAGTTTGGTAGAGGCGGCAATGCAGCCTGTACGCGGCAACGCAGCCTCGGTGCGACGGCTGCATGCTGCCGCTTCCAGCATTGTTATGCAGTCATGCAGTTGCGGTTGCTCGTAGCGTGCATGTCGTGTCATGGAGCGCTAGCTGCACCCCATTGTGGGGTAGGGACTCCAGATGGCGGTATCCTATGGCGGGCCGGCCTGCCCACTCGGACGCCCCGCGCGCCTCTCGACCTGGTGGCCAGCCTCCTGTTGTGGTGCCCCCGGTGGTGGTGGCTCCCCCTTGTGGTGTGTGCAACAAAAGATGCGAGCAAGCATTGTGTACAGCTTCAGGGCATTGCACAGTCGCGCATACGCTCAGCCCTGTCGGCGGCGCTCCAGATGGCACTGGCGGCACGTGTCATGAAGTACATGGCGCTCCCTTGTGTGTGGGGAGAGCATGGTGTACCAGGAGCTGGGTGGGGTGGGAGCGGGCCCCCTGGGACATGGGGCTGTTAGAGTAGTGCACTGGCAACGTGCCAGGCTTCCTTTAATGTACGCAGTGCTCAGCAATGCCATCGCTACAGCAACAGCATGTCTGATCATCCTTTTTCTGGTCACACGCGCACCTTGTGCAAAGGGCTTTCCGCGCCCCAAGCGGAGCTTAACAAAAGTACAGCTCTTTTAAGATTGACGCTGGCCAACAGATGAGTGAGTCTGTCCCCAACAAGTGCTCCAGTGGCATATGCAGTCGCTGCACCTGTACACACGTGCACACAGCTTTAAACAATGCAGCAACACACGTGCACTTGTGCCCGCACCGCATGATGACCAGCCTCGCAAGCGTGCTCATGAATTGTACGTGCAACGGCGCGCGCTCGTTCATGCATGCGTGAACCGCACCCGCACCAAAAAGGAACCGCGCACTGCTGTGTATGCCGCAAGCTTGCAGTCACGCGCTGCCGCACACTGGCAAGCCGTCTTCGCCGATTGATGTGTACCCGACCTACCCCAGGACATGGCATTATGGAAGAAACACCCCCATCAGCAGCAGGTGGCATGCAGGTTTAATTGAACGGTTGCCAGCCACACCCCGTTTCATCCCTGCATCCGGGCGAACCCACCCGCGCACTGAAGCGCCTGAGCAGCAGCGCTCGCACAACAGACCCTGCTGCTCAGCAGCACCATGCCCTTGCTGCCAGGGACGTGTGTGCCCATCAAAACCGTGTGCGCGCACAACTGCGGCTCCTCCCTCGCCAGCCGCTCCTCGCCCCTGCTGCTGCCGAGCAGTGCAGCAGCGGCTGCTCAGCAGCATGGCGCGTGCTCAGCACTCCTCCGCCAAAATCGCCTCCTCGACGCCGCGGCCGCCAGGGCCGCCGCGCGTCGGCACGCGCCGGCGCTTCCTGCGCGTTGTCTCGGCTGTGCCACCGGCCACGGGCGGCGTCACAGGCTGGGTATCACCGCTGGTGGGCACTGCTGCTGCAGAGTCGCACACAACGGGGGCACCGAACACAGTCGGGAAGGTTGGTTACGAGGCAGGTGGGCGTTGCACCCATCTGACGCAGGGCGTTTGACTCCCCGCTGCTGCCAACTGATCATGTGGGTGGTGAACAGCGCTGCCACGGCAAAACAAGGTGTGCTGACAAGTGGTCTCCACAGGCTGCACTGACAGCGCACTGGCCGCTGGCGCAATGGGCACCCGGTCGATGAAGCAGGGCTCACCCCCCCCCGCCCCCCCCACACAAACATTCAATGACTCACCGGCGCAGTCTGCTGCAGCATCACCACCGCCCGGCTCACCACCAGCTGCCGGCTCGCCATCCGCACCCGCCACCGCCGCCAGTGCTACGGCCGCCTCCGCCGCGCCTGCTTCTCCCCGCAGCGCCGCCGCCACCGCCGCCGCCGCCGCCGCCGCTGCAGCTTCGTCCCAGCCGCACACGCTGCCGCCGGATGGCGCTGCGGCTGCGGCAGCAGCACAGCGCGCCAGTAAGGCGGAGGCAGTGCCCCAGCCGGCTGCCCGCGCCGCCGCTAGCGCAGACTCGATGGCACTTATAGGTGCTAGGGTGGCCAGGGCGGCGGTGAGGGGCAGCGGCACCTCGGCGGCGGGCCCGAGCAGGAGGTGGCGGATGTGCGTCACCGCTGCGCGTGCCGTGGTGGCGGCTGGCAGCACGGTACGCCAGCAGACGTGTGCAGGTGACAGCTTCAGTGAGCGTGTCGTGATGGTGTGGGCGCTGAATTGGGCGTGCGGGAGTTGGGCAGTGTTAACGTTGCTGCTGGCAGTACAGGCTGCCCAAACATGAGGTAGGAGCTCCAGACGGCGGTGCATCCTATGGCGGGCCGGCCTGCCCACTCGGACGCCCCGCTCGCCTCTTGTTGTGGTCCGAGCAGTCATGTCCAGCATGTGGCGTCAATGAAGGGTCATCACCGCAAAATTATGGCACTCAGTGACTGCCAGTGCGACACCAGGGGGTCACTACCCTACTTATCCCCTGGCTCACAACGCGTCACAATCTGCCTCACCTTGTGACGCAGGCTGTGCGTGTGTTATGCCGTTGCCTGCAGGCACCGAGCAGCTGCAGCGGTATGCCGCCTCCGCAAACGCCGCCAGCCCGAGCAGCACGTGCCGGATGCACGCTGCATCCCTGGGCGGCACGCATTCATTGTAACAGGGCGCAGCAGATGGGGTAAACCAGCCAGTTCGGTGTCAGTTCAGCGCACGGCCGCTGGGTGAGGAGCATACGCTCATGTGCCCGAGGCACACTGCATCCGCTGTGCGCGTGTCTTCACCGCAAGCGCAAAAAACCACCACCACCACCACCGGCACCAGCAACAGCAGCGCACTTGGCGTGAACGCTCAACCACAGACAACGGCAGCGTTCAGCAGCAACGGTGACTACCTTACCCCGGCATCCACGCCCCTCTCCGCCAGAAAGTGCGCCCCATGTGGTGGGCTCGCGCATGCACGCACAGCGCATGCGCCGTGATGTGCAATGCAAGGGGCGCGCCGGCCTGCCCACTCAGACGCCCCGCTCGCCTCTCCAATTGGCTCCCATTGTGGTCCGGTGGTGCCCCCACCCCGTGTATGCACACGCAATGCATGCGCTGCATCTGCAATTGTGACTGCGCAGTGCAAGGGGCGCGACGCCATGCGCACCTGCAGGCAGGCCCTGCGGCAACGGCCGTGGCCGCCAGCTGCGCCACCGCCGCCGCGCGCCGTTCCCAGCCCGCGCCCGCCGCGCTAGGCGCCGGGGTTCCACCGTGCTCGCCACAGCTGAGCTCGCGTGCAACGCCACACAGCATTCCCGGCGGCAACGCCTGCACCAGCGGGAGTGTGCGCCGGTGGCATGTGCGGGGAGGGGGGGGCGTGGGTGCTGTGCTCAGCACACAGGGTGTGGATGGACGCCGTCATGCGCGGTGCACAGAAGGCAGCGCCTGCTCAGTTCACTATGGTGCTCAGATTTTCAGCGGGCAGCTGTAGGAGACAGAGCACACGTGGGCACGTGTGTGTAGCATGGGGGTACCCAGCTGTGTCGCACCTGCGTCATCGACAGCTGCACATGAGCAACACGTGTCGCCGCCCCCCGCGACCACGGCTGCACGCCGCGCGCAAGGCACCAACACACGCGAACGCTCACGCGCCACTGTGACCCCCAATGCACACGCGTTCACTGTGACCCCCAATGCAGTGCGTTACCAGAGAGCCTGCCTGGCAGCAAGAAGCGGGCCCCAAGACACGGCTTACGCCCAGCGCCAACCAGGAATGACTTGTGCACACACTCGTTGCACTATCACCGTTGCGGCAACGCACCTGGAGCAGGAGCAGCAGCGCGGGCGCGTCCACGCGCGGCGCCGCCGCCGCAATGGCCCTCAGCGCCCACGGCCGCCTCCACACACCGCCGCCGCCGTCCGCCATCAGCAACGCATCACGCAGCAGCGGCAGCGCGCGCGCCGCCGCCGCCGCCACCTCCGGCGCTTCATTCCCATCACCGCCGGACAGGAGGTGCACTGTCCAGGCGGTGAGCAGTTCCGCCGCGCTGCCACCGAATTCCGCACGCGAGTAGACGCGCAGCAGCCGGCGGCCGCGCAGCACTGCTGTGTCAGCGTCGGGGCTGCTGTTGAGCACGTCTGCGCCGCCCGCGGCCAGCCACGCTGTGAAAGGCGGCAGCACCAGCGGCGGAAGCGGCTGAGCGGCGGCGGTGGCGCCTTCCCCCGCAAGGTCAAGCCTGGGCGGGGCTGCACAGCCCCACGCGAGGCGCAGCGCCGCGTCCCCATCGGCGCTGCCGCTGAGCACCAGTGCTTCTGCTGAGCACGCGGCACCGCCGCCGCTGCTCAGCGCTGCGCCAAAGTGGTCGGCGTACCACTTGCGCCACCCCTGCTGAGCGCTGTCGCCGCCACAGCCGGCGGCCGTGGCGGCGAGCCACGCGCCGGC
>JAULBY010061789.1:0-10379 GCA_032358315.1 Ophiocytium majus | reverse complement strand
TTGTCAGGGCGGGCCGGAGGCGGTCGTGACGCGTCGCAGCGGCATTTTGGCCGCGGCCATGGTAGTTCGGTTGAGCATTGTGCCCGCGCGCACGGTCGCGGAGCGCGTGCTTGCCTACGTGCTTGGGTGCGTGCTGGCGATCCTGTGTGTGTGTGCACAGTGTGCACCATAGCCACAGGTACACAGAGGGGGGGGGTCCCGGAAGGTTCCTAGGACGCGCCTGTTCATACAACGTGACATCAGCGCCTCAGGACAGGGACGAGGGGCCCCTGGCACTTGTGAACACCGTGGCGACCTATTTCGGTCCCAGCACGTCGGGCTGTCCCAGAGCTGATGGGTCGCATGATGTCGCGGGACTGTCACAGGCGCGGAGCACCAGGAGGCTGGGTGGGGGGGGGGGGCGAATCACCCTATGGGGTGCATGATGCGTACACCAGGGGGCACCTGGGGGTGTGCAACATGCCCACACAGGTGTCTGGGCTGCATGGCTGAGGGCGTGCCACGGTGGGGCGGCGACGCACGGAGCAGACCTGCCTGCCATGCTTTGAGGCGGTCATCGTGATTGGCGACCTGCTTAGGTAAGCCTTGCTGCCGTTGGCGTGGACTTGGTTCACCGACTTGCTGTGTCAAGGACGCTGCCAGCAGCACCAGCAGCAGGCAGTGCGTGTGTGTGTCCACTTGCAGCCGCCACGTTAGCATGAGCTAGCTAGCAGCTGCTGCAGCTGGTGCTCCAGCGACCGACCCTGCCGTACGCCATCGGGTCCAACCCCTTTGACTGGCGCATCTGGCCCGTCGTTGCCTTCCGGCCAGCTTGCACCTGTCCTGCTGCGCTGCAAGTCAACGGTGTGTGCCGTGGCGCTGCTTGTTGCCCTGGGAGCAGCCGTGTGCAGGGGCGGGCGTGCGGAGGCAGCAGCTGGAGCAGCAGCGGTGGCAGCAGCAACGCAGCAGCGGTGGCAGCAGTAGGAGTCAGCACTGTCGCCATGGCAATATATGCACAGCTGTACAGCTTCAGGGCGTGCCTGTGCGACAAGGTACTCCGTACTACAGCAACTGGAGCAGAGCTGCACTGCATGCATCCATGATGGCGGCATGTTGTACATTTGCCACGAGCTAAGTTCCGCCCAGGCCAGCAGCGACACCTGCCCCGAGCGCCTTTGGGTCATGTACCTGTAGCTTGAAATTGTGTTGGTTTACAATAGTTGCAAGTTTATTACTGTCAAATAAACGGCATTGTGCAGGTTGCACACTCAGCAGCCTCCAAGTGACAAAGGGCTGACTTAGAAAGTGCAAGTCCAATTGCTGCATTTGTGAACAGCTGCTGACATCCGCGGAAGTGGCATTTTCCCTTATTTCCAGCCATGGTGTGGTACTGGCACAGTAGCAACTGTTGGGCCAGGCACTCCGTGGTTGCCGCGCTGACGGCAGTGTCATCACGCCTTGCAAGCCTGTTCGCCACCAACCTTTGCCAATTGATAAGTCCCCGCAGCTTTGTACACCCGAGAATGCCGACAGACTACCTTGTACCGGTATTAATTTAGGCTCAGTGCTGCAGGCGCAGTTGAAATGCTGCATCGCGGCAGTGCAGGCGGGCCGCTGCTTGTGAGCACACAGTGCGCGTCTGTCTGTGCTGGTGATCGGCAGGTGCACCATAGGTGCACTCTGCGCATCGCACCAATGATTTTGCCTGAGGAAAATACTCTGCAATGGCGACCAAAAGCACGCCAAGCGTTGGTGGAGGCACAGCAGTGTGCCTCCATCTCGGAAACACCATGTGTGGCTATTACAGTGCGGTCACCAACCAGCACGTCCAAATGGCTGTCCCCCCTTTCCCCGGCCGCTAAGCAGCAAGTCACTAGTGAGGTGCGTCAACAGTGCTGACACTGTATTTCGCAAAATGCCGCTTTCATTTTGGGTTTGTGCTGCAGGGCGGTCACGGGCGGGGAGACAACACACTTGTGGGCGAAGCAGGAAGGCCGCTTCTGGCCGAACCCTACGTTCTGGGCAGGTGGGTGGCAAATGAGTTGTGCAATTGCCCCCGTGGCGGTTCAAAATGTTATCATATACTCATTCCATCACTACTTGATCAAATATGCCAAGCTGTGCGGCTGGCACTACAGCGTTGGTGACGTACATCCGCAAGTGCTAGTGGGCGGTCAGGGGTGCGGCTGCTGAGCAGCACTGATGTTGATGTTGTTGGGGGCCCTAGCCGCATGTTCACCCACAGAGGGCCAGTGACCAGACCAACAGCACATGCCAATACACGTATATACAGCAGTACTGACGAAAGCCTTTGGGATAACGTACTCATAAGGCTCAACACTCACTCAATTCTCGTGTGCACACTGCAGCACCCGTTACCCTGCTTCATGGCGCACTGCCGCAGCAGTACCACTAGGTGCAAGTACGCCACCATAGAGCTTGCAGCGGCAGCGAATGTGCTCAAAGCTCTTCTTGGGCGTGTGCCACAGTTGTACTATGAAAAAGTTCATTGACGAGCTGGTAAACACTGGCGTGCATCTAGGTTGCGCACCAGCAGTAGTGGAGCGGTGCGGCTGCTGAGCACAACGGCAGGCGCGGTGGTGAGTGCTGGCTGCGTGCGTAGCGGCGCTGCATTTGCCTCAACATGTGAACAGGTCCAGCTACTACCACATGTGAAGCACTGCCGGCGGCGCAGCTGCGGTGGCCGGGGGGATGCGTGTGAGCAGTGGTGAGGTGTTTTCCTGCCTGCAGCAGGGCACTTGCCGCGTGAGGTGTATGAAGTAATACTCAGAATCAAAACAGGTGTCACACAGTGTCAGAGCTGTTGTTATTGCTCATTCATGTTATTATCTTGTGCCTCGCACCACTTTTTCTGGTTTCTACGCCCCAGGTGCACCTGCACAGGAGGCAACGCCCATGGCTATACTTGAAGTATACTACTGTGAGCGGGCGGGGGGTACAGCGCGGAGCAGGAGGCGCGCGCCCAGCAGCTCGCCGCGAAGTGAGGGTTTAGAAGTTTGTGTACTTCTTCAAGTTAAATTCGGGTGGAGTAATGATCATGTGTGACCGGGCACTGGTTAATCGACAACAATTTGAGCAAATTGCAAAGCTGCAGGCACGTTGTTCCTGCTTCTCAACCAAACTGGTTGATGATGCTGCCGCCGCTCCACCCGCCCCATTCCCCAGGCACTTAGGCTTCCCAACAATTTGTCTGCGTTGGTAAGTGGCAAATGTAGCGCTGAAATTTTGCTCATAATCCGTGCTTGACAGGCATGGCTCTTCAAAACACAGCAGCCGTTGCTAGCACGGCAAGTGCAGAACAAGGCCAAGGCAAAGTCACAACGGGCACATGTGGTGCAGTCTCTTGCATGTATGGTGCATTGCTGCACACCTGTGCATTATGTTATGCGCTTCGAGAGGAGAGCGCCTCGCGCTGCAGCTCCTCTTCATAGCTTGTGTACGAATTGTATATGAAACGCTCACGCTTTGTGGCCGAAAAGTGTGTGATGCAATTTTGGTTGCCAACCCTGGCAACTTGGCAGCGCCCTTCGTTACTGTAGAAGCACCAGTGCACCATCTGTATGTGCCCTAGGATGCATGAGACGGGGTAAATATCAAGCGCTGGCTGCAGCTCATACACCCTCTCCCCAGATGTGTCGTCCTCAAAGTGTCGCCCGTTCTGCATGTGCTTTGTGAAATGCTGCACTACCACCCAGTGCACATGCCCATCTTGGACAGATGGGTCATCCTCGAACCCAGGCCAACCAGCGTTTGGCTCATGGACGAAGAAGCACACAATGCGACAAAGTGCTGTCCAGTCGCTGGTGCTGTCACCAGGCCGGGGTAATTTTTGCATGAGAACCTGGTGACACAGCAGACCCGCAGCGTGTGGCATTTTGTGCCCTGCCTCACACCTGTCAGCGACATATTCCAGCAGGTGGCTGGTAGGCTGCTCACCCCTGAAGTACCCCCTTTCACACCTCAGTGTTGCATGTGCACTGGCAACTGTGTACTCAATGTTGCGCCAGGGGGAGCTGCCGTCAGCAAACCATTTGCGGTAAGCTTGTAGCAGCTTCACCTCAGACGTCAACGTAGCCACGGGCTGAGCTCCTTCTGTTGGAGAGAGTTGCAGCGCCCACTGCTTCCCGCCCAGGCACAGTGCTGCCACCGGTGCAGCAGGTTCAATGCCTGGGACCAGGTGGGGGAACGCTTGGAGCAGCTGCAGCAGCTGCGGGCCTGCACGTACATCCACGTCCTCATGCTCGCCAGTATCCTTGTTGTACCTCGACGCACAGTACACGTCGCCGTCACTGAGCGCTGCCAGCCCGTAGCTTGTATTGCGCCGCCGCATGTAGTGCCGAGTTGGATTTCGGTGGCAGCTGGACTTGTCGGTGTTCTTGCTGGTTTGATGGCCTGCTTCACATACAGCTGCGTCTGGCGCACGCCCTGCACAGTCGGAGCTCATTCAATGCAGGAGCTGCTGAGTGCCAGAGGATGGCGCTACCAGTGTGATGCAATCATTGCAACGCAAACACACGTACACTCATGGCTGCCTGCTATTCTGGCATGTCGGTGTGCACAATAAACAAGCATGTCTTAGCAGTTCGGCCACATTGGTTCTTTGTGTGTGCCTGCTGTTGCCACATGTTGCTGCTGGTGCTGTGTGCTGTGGGCTTGAGCTGCTGAGTGAATGCTTTGCAGTCTGCTGCCACCACAGCTATCTTGGTGCTCTGGCCTCCAAGTTGGCTGTGCGCCAACGTGGCATATGCCGTTGCTCCTGCCACAGTTAGCCAGTGCTTGTATTGCTGCTGCCAGCTGGTTGGTGGGCTGCGCATGTATGTGACTGCGGCTGCGCATGAGTACAGTGCATGCACATAGTGTTCGTACTTTGGAGTACTACTGTAGTATATACTTTCATGTCCACTCATGCGCATGCAGTGTGCACAGGCCTTTCCGCGCCCTCAGGAGAGTGTACATGTAATAAAAGTACTTCGGAAGAAGTAACAGTACGTATTAGTACTACGTCACGGTGGTACATGTAAGTCGTTGAGATCTCACCATATCTGATGATGGCATCTGGCAGATGCTTGGGATGATGTGAACACGATTTCTGGGTTGCCTCTTCGCCTGCCACGTCTTTCAAGGTTGCCACTTGCACCCGCAGACACTCTGCCACCATGGTTCTGACCTCGTCCTTGGTTGCGCTTGGCATTTTCACCGCCCATACTCCGTATGCACCAGCGCGGCACATGGCAGCCATAAGTGCCCGCATGTCCTCTTCGCTCGCGAATAATTCGCCCAGCGATTTCCAGGTGCCTTCCCTAAACCTCCCGCCCCGGTCTTTGCCCTGCTGCTCCTGTGCATGGCCAGCAAGGATGGTAGGGCATTGCAGTATGTGATGTTTTAGACACTGTAATGGTAGGCGCGCTGCCAACATGTTCAACAAGTTTCTCTACATACATCGACACAATAACAAGGGCAGTGTGAGGATTGGGCAAAGGCATGCACATGAATTTATTGCCCTGGACAAAAATGAAGCGCCGTGGCAGGCACACTCTGTTGCATACAACACTTCATTTATAACACCACAAAGTACTTGAAAAAACATGTTTGCTAGCTGAGCACCTCGTTGCACACTCACTTGTCGCTGAGCGAGAATGCATCTCATTGCCACCGGTGCCATGCGAGTCACCATCTCCTGCTCTGTGGCTTTCCACCCTTTCCGCTTGAAGGGGTCCAGCAATTGCTGCGCATATGCTGGATACATTGACGGGTCCCGGAAAGTAGCTCGGAGCCACGTCTCCCCAAGTCTGAATTGGTACAAGCGGCACACAAGTAACGAATGAATGGCAGCGGTGCCGCAGTGAAGCTCGCTCCAGCATGCATGCATCTGTGCCTTACAGGAGAGGTGCTCCTGCAGTATTCACTTCGGAGTAGTACTAGAGGTACTACTGTACTGTGTTTTGTGCAATGAATCATGGGCTCAATGCTGCATATGACGATGGTGCAAATACAGCCTTGCAAAAGTCCACTACAGTGTATCCCCATTCTGGTTGCAGCAGACAGGCAAGTGTGCACAGAGGTGCACCAGGTTGTGTGGCAAGGTTGCTGCAAAGCCATGGGCACGCACGAGATGTTGATTGCAGGTGAACTCACTTGCTCAGGTGGTCAAAAAGGATCTCCTGTGTTTGGCTGGCCAGGTTCTGCACATGAAGGACATCGAAGGCATGCAGCATCCACATGTTGCGACCACCATGCATGCATACATGTCACACATGAAACATGTATAACAAAGGCAAGCATGCACATGCAGAAAGGTGATACCTGCCATGTCATGATACACACACACAACCATTAATGTTTTGGAATTGGTCCCTGGTAAGATAATGTATACTTCAGGAGTATATACTTCAGAAGTACACCAATGACATATGAATATTCATGCTCTTCGGCAAAGCGCTTTGGCTTGATCAAGCCATGCGCTGCACTGCGTACAGTATAGCCACTAATTTAAATATACCCACCTTGTTCATCACGTGCAGCACCTCTGGTGGACTCTGTTGTGCAGGGTCAAAGAAAATTTTCCCAAAAGGTCCATGTAGGTCGTGCTCGCCCGTTGGTGCATTCACGCCGCAGTCCCTGGAGTAACGCTGCTGCTGTGCTGGATCTGACATGGCTAGCATGCGCTTGCGCTCTACAAGGTTATCAGTCTTGGTGCGAGCATTGGACACCTCGTCATAGTCCCACTGGTTGAACTGCACGCGAGTGATTTTGCACTGGTGGCACCCAAACTTGGTCTTGCCATCAGGCCGCTTGCAAAGTGCAGTAGCACACCTCTGAGGCGAGTCCTGTGTGCTGAGCAGCACACCCACGCGGACGAAGACCTGACGTAGCACACAACCAGCCGCAGGACAGCCGCAAACAAGACACGCTGGGCCACTTGCAAGTGTGCGAAGCAAAATGTTCAAGTTACCACACGCCTGCCATAGCGCAAAAATTAGACGAGACTGCATGCCATGCCCATTGGGCTTGAAACTCATTAGCTCACATTTGATTAACACATGTGTACAGGTGGGCCATGCAGCATACTTGGACGCGTCGCCATGGCGCTGCACGTACGACACATGGCAGGTAAGCATATATGACACGTGTACTGAATACGGTAGCCAATCGATTATCGTACTTCAGAAGTAATTCGTAACTAACAATAAAATTTACGGTATGAAGTGTATGCATATTCATACGCAATAACCATGTCATAAACGATTGCAACTCATGAACTTGCCTTCTTGATTGGTCACCCACACGCAAGGATGCCACGACTCCGCGCTGAAGATCCTCAAGCTCCCTCTGAGTCAAGTGCATGCTGAGGTCCACGTCCTCGGGCACTCCATGTGGCGCCACTCCCGCCAGCAAGAGGCTCCAGCGCTGTCGTGCCACTTTAGGGTCGACCCCGAGGGGCAGGAAGTATGTGGCATTCACGGAGTGGTTCTTGCCACCCAGGCCGTACACCTAAGGCCCAGTCGCATGCAAGCACGGGTGCACGATTCAGTGACACCAGTATGCCTGCACCCCTGCAGTGGGCAGTAACCAGCACATCGCCATTAGTATCTTGGGGGGGGCTCATGCGTGGACAAAAATGCTGCCACACAGTGCACATGTGCATGCCACAACGTGTAATGAAACCAAAGAGCGCGCACCGACACTCACCTGAAATGCATCCGTGTCGACACTCTTGCAGTTGGCATACCAAGGGGGGCATGCCGCACATCCGCTGCCCGCATGTCGAAGTACTGAGGCGCATGTGTGTTAGCCACGTGCTCATACTGTGCCGACATCGCCGGTGCCGCCCGTTTTCTCCTGGTACCAGCAGGCACACTGACTCGCCGCACACACCCAATCACATCGGGTGCGCCGCCTCGCTCCGCCGGTGTCCCAGTTGTACGCGCAGCTGCAGTGCGTAGAGCCGACCCGGGTGCCTCGATTCTCCCTCCGGACCCACCAGCTCGTACAGTCCTTGCCTGGCATGGCCGCCGCCACCGCCGAACACATCGCTTTCTTCCAGAAGCTTGCCTACTGTAAGCTTTAGGCAGTTAAGCTCAGCACTCCAGTGCGCACCTCTGAGCACGCACCAGGTGTCCGCGTGCTGTGCCTCTGCGATAAGCACCCGATCACCGAAGTACGCCACCTGCCCGTCTGCCGCTTTTACGCAATGTGCTGACTGAAAGTGGGAGCGGCGGGCCTGCTGCCCATGCAATGCGCAGCGCATGCGCTTATCGGACGGCTCCGTTGGCATGGCCGTGATGTGCGGTGCTGCCAAACCGTTTGCTGCTGCCTCCTGGGGTGTCATAGCGTGCGACAGCTTGGTGCTAACCAAATTCCCGGCTCCGCGCCGCGAGCGCAGCAGAAAAGCCAGGGGAGTGCCAGCCGCAAAGAACTGAAAGAGCATGGACTTGCCACTGCCTGTCTCTACCGCCTCCTCCAGCATCTCTAGCAGCGGTAGCTTCTTGCGCATGTGGCGACACCAATTGGCGGTGTTGGCGGGTATGCAGTAGATGCTAAAGCGGTTGGGGTCTGCTGAGGCTTTTGCTGCTGCTACCTCAGCTTTGCTCATGCCGTGCACTGCTAGCAGCCGTAGTGCCGTGACAGCAGATGCCGAAATCTGCACGAGTTTCATGGCAGCCAAAACGGTTGTGACATGTACAATGTCACGTCAGCAAAGCATGAAGCAATAATTTCCTTGGGGGTCGTGCAAGTGGTACTCCTGTCTGTACCTCATGGCAGCCAAAATGCCTGTGACATACAGTGTCACGTTGGCAAAGCATGAAGCACTGACTTTCTTGGGTAGCGTGCAAGTGCTACTCCTGTCTGTCCCTCTGTTTACAGTGCCATTCAGTGGTGGGGGCGTTGTGTGACACGGTCAACCAACTTGGGAATGCAATTCTGGGGAAATTGAAAAGATGCTTAAACACATTCAATATACTACGTGGTAGTACTACTAGTAGTATGTACTACTTCAGGCTTTTAAAGGAACCCACCGTAAACGGCGGCGAAGTACGTGCGACTACGTGCAGTGCTGCAGTAAAGTGCATACACAAAGGTCATGTGCAAGCATGTGCGCCTCGTTAGTTGGCCAGTCATCTCACCTGGAAAGACTTTAAGAAAATCCACATAAAAATGGCGGCCTCGGTGCAGTTGCCGAATGGATACCACTCCGGTGACGCTTTGGCGCTGTGCTCTGACTTGCCGCCCTCCACCACGCGAACGCCTGGGAAATGCTTGTAGAAGTCGCCGAGGACAGGGATGTCATCATCCGGTGCTGCCTGTCCAGTAGGCGCTGCTGCTTCCTGGTGTGCCGCTGCCCCCCCTCCCGTTGCTGTTACTTCCGTTTCCTCGAGAACATTATCATTCTCCGCCGGCAGTGGCTGGTCAGCGCTGGCCTCGCTGCCGCATGACATGTATGTCATCGGTGTCGTCAGGCACCAGGCACGTGCCATAATCATCATTGTCAGATGAATTTTCGCTTTGGCCGCCAACATCCTCGGCATAAGGCTCGTAGGCGCCGCCACCACCCATGCCGTCAATCTCCCCATATGGGTACTCCACGCTGCCATGCTCGCGCTTGTCCTGCGGCCCTGCGAGCTGTGAGGTGCTACCAACCGCCGCCGTCGGTGTGTGCGAAGGAAGCGCTGCCCCTGCTGGCTGATCAGCGGCTGCTCCTGGTGGTTGAACAGCGGCTGTCCCTGCTGATTGACCAACGGCTGCGCCTGCGGAACGGAAGAAACAACATGCGATTTTTGCAACTGAGTCCTGCGTCCCGCTGAGTATTGGGTGCAGTGGGACAGCACATGACAGCAGCAACTGCCATGACGTGGCAGCATCACCACACTATCTAATAGGCTCACCGTCCGTGCTCCCGTGGTGAGACTGGGCTTCCTGTCGCACCTGCCGCAGTGCCGCGATGTGCTGACAGACCTGCACGTGCTTGTCGAAGCGGCGCCTGTGGCCAAACCCTCGCCGCACTCAGTTGCGGGACAAAACATGGACTTGCCGGTAACCCCCGAAAGCTTCCGCCGCGGTTCGAGCAAAGGATCCATGATGACGCACAGGTGGCGCCAAGCGGCTTCGCTTCTGCGAAAACCACGGACGCGGCGACCGCCAGCGCCGTCCCCGCAGCGAGCTTGACGCTTGTGTTGAAAGAACACAAACACGGCACATGACAGTTACAAGATGAAGCAGCGCTGAGCAGCTGGGGGGCGCGGGGGGGGCGCGGGGGGTTTGGGGGTTTGGCAGTTGGTGCACCACTGTTGTGTGTGTGAAAATAAGGGGATTGAGGTTTTTATGTGGGGGCTGTGCACAGCCTAAAACGAAGCCAAGCTGCTGAGCACAAGTGTCGCTGA
>JAULBY010061778.1:0-10380 GCA_032358315.1 Ophiocytium majus | reverse complement strand
TTGCGCCACAGCGGCGCCCTCGGCCGCAGCCGCCGCTGCTGCGCCAGCGCCGCCAACCGCTTGCGCCGCACCCGCCGTACTTGTACAAGTTTGTGGTGAGTTTTCTGTAGAGCTATGGCTTCAAGCCACACCGTGCGGCCCCGGGGCTTGCCTGCTCGCACCTTTGCCAAACACACCACCACGGGGGGGGCACCACCACCGGAGCCAGGTCGAGAGGCGAGCGGGGCGTCCGAATGGGCAGGCCCGCCCGCTGTAGGATATACCGCCGTATGCAGAGTCCCCTCTCCTACCTTGGGTTTTGCAAGGAATGTGAAAGAAACCAAAAAGGTGGGGAATGTGAGGCCAAGATTTAAGATTTGAGTGTGCGGCGAGTCACCACCTTTCGAAACGGTTTTCCCCGTGACCAGTTTTTTTCAGAAAATCCTTGTCCGGCAAAAGCTGGCACGGAGAAGAAAAGGGCACCGAGGCGACCGTACACACACTGCGTCGACGTCACCTGCCACCTTACCAGCACCAGCAAGGCTTTGGCAACGGCAGCGGCGGCAGCCATGAGCATGGACGTGCGGAGCCACAGCAGGGGCGGCAGCAACAGCCTGGGCAGTAGCAGCAGAGGCAACAGCATCAACCTTGGGGATGCTGGCGGCAGGCACAGCAGGGGCAACAGCCTCAATCAGGACGCTGCTGCGTTCATGTCTCTTGTGGAGCCTCCCCTGGGAGACTACACTCCCAAGTGAGGGAACAACTTGTCGGCGTTACGCTTGGCACCTGTGTGTGAGCGGGGCAGAATTGCACTCTGGATGTGTGCAACCGGATCCAGGTTTGATCCAGCATGGCTGCTGGCGGCTCCGGAAACGCTTTGTAACGCCGCATGTTTCCACCACCACCATAGCCTCACACTTGCGCTGTCGCTCTCTCGCGGCTTGGGGCATGGGGAAGCCCTTAGCTTGGTGGCGCCTGCTAGTGCTGACTTGCGCTTGCCACCTGTTCGTTGGTGCCGCCGCTGCTGCTGCTGGTGGTGGTGTTGCCACATGCGTCGCCGCCGCCGCTTGGTGCCGCTGTGCGTGGCGCTGCTGCTGGGGGTGCGGCTGCTGATCTGGTGCTGGCTGGCGACACCTAAGGAATATCATGGTCACAGGTGGGTGATGTTGCAGTGCACTGCCTGTGCGTCTTGTGCCGGCACCACCAGCCCTGGTGGCAGCAGCTGAGCAGCAGCAAGCAGCTAAGTAGCAAATGCTAGTGCCAGCCTAATCCACAAACGACACTTGCTGGATTCTCAGCACACCTTTGGTTACTGGTGCTGCAGAATGAGGTGGTTAGGTTCAGGTTTTAGGTGTGTGGGGGGTGATCTCGGGGGTACTGACCGGCGCCTGTAGGGTGGGAGCTACTGTATCTGGTGTTGACCAGGCTGGATAACTTACTCCATGGGCTCTGGCCCAGCACTTCGTGCAGCCATGGCAGTATCTGGGCTTGGAGACCTTCGCTAATCCCCCGCCCCCCCACACACAAACTATCTACAGTGCACACGCGATTTAGTGTGGGATAGTGTTATCCAACTACAGCAGCGCCCCGCACTAAAGTAAGACCCGCACTAAATCAAATACTTCGAACCAGGGCACTGTGTATTGTTTATGCAGTATCATGTGATTTGTGACAGGTGTCTGGACCCGCACTAAACCGCATACCGCACTATATCAAAGCGCACTATATCGCGAGTGCATTGTACTTGACTCAACTTCAACTCCCGGTGCGCACGTGCCATCATGCGTCTATGACCCGCACACAAACTTCAACTTTTACTTGTAAACAAAAACTTCAACTTTTACACCACCTCTAACTTGTGCCGCAGGCGGCGCGGGCTTCATTGCCAGCCACGCGGTGATCCTGCTGGTAAAGAAGTACCCGCACTACAAGGTGGTCAACTTTGACAAGCTGGACTACTGCGCGTGCCTGGAGAACTTGTCGGACGTGGACCGCTTCAGGAACTACAAGGTGCGCGCGCGCATGGTATCCTGTTCAGGGCTGCGTTTAAGCATATACTTCGTATATATATATATACCGCTTCAGGAACCACAAGGTGTGCGCGTGCGCATGGTTTCCTGTTCAGGGCCGCGTTTAAGTACATACTATGTATATATACTTCTGAAGTACTTCAGAAGTGTATACGTACTGCTACTGGTGTACTAGGACTGGTGTACGATATTTTTACTTCAAATGTTTCAATGTCAATTGATACTGCATACGATACGCATGTGTACTTGGAAGGTATGTGTATATTACCAGTAGTACTCCAAGGTGTACATACCTCTAAATTCTAGGTATGCATTCTAATTATTGTGAGGGGTGCGCCCGGAGCTTGGACAAGGGTGGGAGTGTTGACACGTTTTCCCGGGTGGTTTTTACGCATACTACATGCATGTACCTCATTGAAGACAATGCAGCAGCAACGGTCTGAGGCCCATGACCGCAGTTGCAAGCAAGCATTGGCCAGCAAAGACACACTTCTGCCATGCCATCCGCTCATGTGTGTGACACTTCTGTCGTCTTGGGCCTGTGTGCGCACACTTCCGTCAAAGTCAAAAGTGACCGCTGCTTGTGGTGCACGAGGCAAGCAATGGCGAAAAGTAACCTGTGCCTATGCAATACTGGTGTGCGGTTGTTGTTTGGGGAACATGTGTGTGTGCGTGCGCAGTTTGTGAAGGGCAACATCTGCAGCAGCGACCTGGTAACTGTCTGTGCTGCGCGAGGATGGGACCGACCAGCGTACGCTATTACTATTATATTAGTACAGTATGCACTTATGCTGGTGTGCGTGTTTGTATGGTGACCATGTGCGCGTGCGTGCAGTTTGTGAAGGGCAACATCTGCAGCAGCGACCTGGTGACGTACGTGCTGCGCGAGGAAAAGATAGACACCATCATACACTTTGCGGCGCAGACGCACGTGGACAACTCCTTTGGAAACTCGTTCACGTTCACGCACAACAACATCATGGGAACGCACGTGCTGCTGGAGAGTGCCAAGGAGATAGGAACCATTCGGCGCTTCATCCATGTGTCCACCGATGAGGTGTACGGGGAGGGAGAGGTGAGTTGTCACGTTGAAGTTGTAGTTGGTGTGGCAAGTTGAAGTTTTCTTGCAGTTGAAGTTACCTAGTTGAATTTGGAGTAACGCACGTGCTGTTTGAGAGTGCCAAGAAGACAGGGACCATTCGGCGCTTCCTACACGTGTCCACCGATGAGGTGTACGGGGAGGGAGAGGTGAGGAACACTGTGGCGTGGCAAATTGGAGTTTTACTTGCAGTTGAAGTTATATAATTGAAGTTGAAGTAATGCACGTGCTGCTGGAGAGCGCCAAGGAAATAGGGACCATCCGGCGCTTCATCCACGTGTCCACCGATGAGGTGTGTGGGGAGGGCGAGGTGGGGCGGCAAGTTGAAGTTGTTCTTGAAGTTGAAGTTTGCGTGGATAGTGCGACAACCAACAATATGGCGTTTTGTGTGTGTGTGTGTGCGTGTGTGTGTGTGTGTGTGTGTGTGCGTGTGTGTGTGCGTGTGTGTGTGTGTCCTGGCACTTGTACATGTGGTTGGGATTGTTGCATTCGTGTGTGCGGCAACTCGAAGAAATACGTGTGGTTGACACTGTCACATCCTTTTAACAACTGTGCATAGCTGGTCCGTGTGCTCATCGACATGTGTTGATATACAACAACTCAACTACAAGATACACTCTAGGCCTCCCCGTATGTATACATGCGCACAGACAAATCTAGGCCATGTACCGGCACATGCTGTTTTTGTACTGCAAATATCTGTACTTCGACAAGTAAATACTTGAAGTACTTGGAAGTGTGTATGTACATGTAGACACTTCTATGCACCGTACTCATGTCAAACTCCGCTTAGGGCGCCAAAAGCCCTATGCACATGTGTGTACATGTACATGCAAATGTATATGCATGTACACATGTACTTCAAGGTACTTGAAGTACTAGCTTGAAGCATGTACGCATGCATGGGTGTACAAAACCAATAAAGTCATCATCAATACCACAAATGATCTGTTGTACTTTCCGCCCTTCCTGCTCAGCACAACGAGGACCCTATGTTTGAGGACCACGTGCTGGAGCCTACAAACCCCTATGCGGCCACCAAGGCAGGGGCAGAATTCATTGCCAAGGCGTACTACCGCTCCTTCAACCTGCCCATCATCATCACGCGCGGGAACAATGTGAGTGAATTAATGAATGCAAGTGCGGATGAATGAAAATTTCCTCATCACCAAGGTGTACTACCGCTCCTTTGACCTGCGTCACCTGCCCATCATTTAACGCGCGGGAACAATGCGGGTGGATTCATGAATGGCAATGTGAATGAATGAAAAATGTGGTCGTTGCCAAGGTATACCACCGCTGAGGTGACCGCTCATTCAACATGCCCATCGTCATCATGCGTGGGGACAATATGAGTGAATCAATGAACGAACAATGAATGGAAAATGAGTTGATCGCCAAGGCGTACGACCACTCCCTCAACCCGCCCATCATCATCACGCGCGGCAACAATGTGCGGGCACCCCTGTTTCCAGTCTCATGCCGTTGTGACGTGCTGTGTAGATGCGGATGCGTAGAGTGCCATAGTGTCGCGCAGCCCGCTTTGCACTGCATGGGCACCCACGCGTGCAGACACCACTCCAACCACTTGCACGCCACTGCCGTGCGCTTCACATGCGAATGCGCAGACTGCTGTCATTTCCGCTGTGCGCGCTCCGCGCGTGCGCTTGCCCTGGTTTGCAAGCTCGCAAAAGGCCCTTGCGCCGCACTATATAGCGGGCCCAAGCCTGCGTGTCGTGCACTGAAGCTCACACACCATTGCGGGCTACTGTAGAGAGCGGAGGCCGTGCTGGGCAGACAGACGTCCGTCAGTTTTGATTGGCTCACCAGCATCAGGCTGCCCCGGCGATGCATGCGCGGAGCCGTACAGCCGGCTGCAGCAGTGGCCCGCCCTTCGCCGGAAGTGGTGCTCTCTGGCCTCATCGCTTGGCTTATGATGTCCTGCAATGTGCAAGTTCAAGCTGGCGTATGCAGTTTCAATGTGCACACGGCCAGCTCTGTGCACAGCCTGCACCTGCACCCGCGAGGGGGTGACACCCAACACCCATTGACCAACACGCATGCAACGTGTCCAGCCACAACATTGCACCCGCATAACTTCAAGTTGCACCCAAAACCTCAACAGTCACACACAACTTCAATTTACACCAAAAACTTCAACTTCAGGTGTTCGGCCCCCACCAGTACCCCGAGAAGGTGATACCCAAGCTCACCAACCAGCTCACACGCAGGCAGACACGTAAAAACGCCAACCCTCGCTACTTCAACTCTGCTTTGTGTAACCCTCACTACTTCAACTCTGCTTTGTGTAACACCCCACAACTTCAACTTCTCAACTTCATCCTTTCAGGTGTACGGCCCCCACCAGTACCCCGAGAAGATGATACCCAAGTTCATCAACCAGCTCATGCGCGAACGCGCGCTGACCGTGCACGGCGATGGGCAGAACACCCGGAACTTTCTGTACGTTGAAGACGTGGCACGTGCCTTTGACGTCATTCTGCACAAGGGGGAGAAGGGGCGCATCTACAACATTGGCGGCAGCAACGAGTACAGGTGAGCGCGCCGCACCGAGGTGTGCGCTGCTGTGTACTACTAGTAGTACTGCTGAGGTACTTCGAGTGGTTTGTGTCATCTGTGGGTGCAGTGGCAGCAGCTGCTCTTTCGGAGTACAGGATTGGGCAGTGGCAATGTTGACGGCTGCCATGGTAAGGGTGCATGTTGACTCTGCTCCTGCCGCTGCGCAAGTGCTACGTCCGGCCGCAGCCGCAGCGGCAATGGCAGTGCACACACTTGTGCCACTTATTCATGACTCTGTGAAGTGATTTGCGCATGTGCGTAACTTCATGGCTGTGGCACAATGAATCTATTTCCACATCGCCTATACGCCTAGCGGCCGCCCTGGCAGCGACACTGGCATTGACTGTGCACACAAGTGCTCACGACTCTGCGGTGAAGCAGACATGAAAGACTTGCGTATGGGCACAACTTCATGGTTTTTGCACAATGACTCTGGTGCCACATTTTCTAGGCGGCTAGCACACTGCAACGGCTGCCCCGTCGGCAACGACCACCAGCCAGGGGCACGCCACACCTCCCCACTGACCCCCCCTCCTGCCTGCACGCTCTCCTGCGGGCTGTCCTCAACTGCAACTTCTACTTCAACAGTGTACTTCAAGTGGCCCAGGAGCTCCTGTCCATCTTTGGCCGCAAAGATGCGCCCGCCACCACCGCCGCGGCCGACGCCACCGCCGCGGTAGCTGACATCACCCTCGAACACGCCCCCACCAAAAACTCCGAAAAGTCCGAAAAGGCGGCAGCCTACGCGGCCAAGGGCAAGGGCAGCGCCAAGGCCGCTGGCGCTGCTGCCAACGGTGGTGGTGGCGTTGGCGGCGGCGCGCTGACATTTGTGGAGGACCGCGCCTTCAATGACCTTCGCTACACGATTGACTCCAACCAGCTCTCAGCGCTGGGGTGGAAGGAGCAGATGGGGTGGGCCGAGGGGCTGCAGGCGACGGTGGACTGGTACCGCAAGCACAGCGACAGGTGCGTGCTCAGCAGCGGATTGAAGTAGGTGCTCAACAGCGGGTTGAAGTAGGTGCTCAGCAGCAGTTAAAGTAGGTGCTCAGCAGCAGGTTGAAGTAGGTGCTCAGCAGCAGGTTGAACTAGCTGCTCAGAAGCGGGTTGAAGTAGGTGCTCAGCAGCAGATGGGCTGGGCCGAGGGGCTGCAGGCGACGGTGGACGGGTACCGCAAGCACAGCGACAGGTGTGTGGTCAGCAGCGGGTTGCAGTAGGTGCTCAGCAGCGGGTTGAAGTAGGTGCTCAGCAATGGGTTGAAGTAGGTGTTCAGCAGCAGATGGGCTGGGCGGAGGAGCTGCGCGCGACGGTGGACTGGTACCGCAAGCACAGCGACAGATGCGTGCTCAGCAGTGGGTTGAACTAGCTGCTCAGCAATCGGTTGAAGAAGGTGCTTAGCAATGGGTTGAAGTAGCTGCTCAGCATGTGGCCCGAGGGTTAGGGACTGCATGCGCGCAAATGCGCAGTGGCATTGCCAGCTCTTGCACAGTGCGTGCACTCATCAGCGGTAGCAGTGCTCAGCAGCAGCATGAAGGCGGCGCCCGCTGTTGTGGTATTTGTGCTCAGCACACTGCCATCATGTACAGCGTCTGGGGGACAACCGTGTCCAGTGGTATGCCTTCTGTGGGTATTTCTATTTATTTATTCTGATTCATGAAGTGCTTCTGAACACTCTATTTGACTGCGCGTCGGGCGTGGAAACCCCTCTGCACATAAGCATGGTGTGCATGTGACTGGAAACGGCATGATCAGACATGCTCTCCCCTGTTGGTAGCTGACAACATGGCACTGCTCAGCACTGTGCACTGTAATGCAAGCCTGGCATATCGCGCTACTTAAATGGATCAAAGTGCATTGTCGCTGAAACCACACAGTACCACTTCAGAAGTACCTATCGACTAGTACCAGGCTAGATGAGAACGCATTACTGAACTACGATGCTGCACACTCGAAAACTACACTGAGCAAAATTCGACATTAGCGAGTATTTGTACTATGTACTGCTCGAAGTGGGATTTTATCATCACAGTAGTGGTTCATTTTTTTGTCGCTGCAACCACACTGTAATACCCATTGGCGAGTACCAGGCTAGCTCACAATGCATCACTGAACTACGGCACTGCATACCTGCAGAGTACACTGAACAAAAGTGTGTCATCTAAACCTTCTCGTTGTTTTTTATTGCCGCTCACAGGTTTGGCAACATTGAGCAGGCCCTGCAGGCTCACCCCCGCGCCGGCCTCGGCCAGGACCTGACTGACATTATTGGCTGAGCTTGGCTGTGCTCAGCAGCAGCTGCTGCAGTGTGTGCTCAGCAGCACCACCCCCGCCGCATCCACTGCAGCAGGCGCTGGGATGTGTGCACTCCCTGCACACTGCAGCCCAGATGCTGGGGCCTGCTGCTCAGCTGCGCAGTTGCCAATCATCACTTCAACATTCAACTTGAACTCTGTGCTGGGCACACACCCCAGTGCCCACCCGCCCCATGCCTTCAGTGCCCTGCCCTGGCCCAAAGAGCATCGAAAACACCAGAACGTGCAAGCCAGGGGCTGCAGAATATTTTGCCGTGCCAACTCAGCGCTGGTGCATGCGGGCGCCAGTAGCAATGCCGTCGCTGTGCTGAACACCACAGCCGCGATGCCACGGCCACTCCAATCCGCACTCCGCACTCCTCCTTTCCAGCCCCGTCTCTGTTGTCCACACACACACACACACACGTTGTGTTCTCTGAGACTGTGACTCCTGGCGTCGGTTACACACACTTCCGTTGCCGTGCTCTCACACCACCTCTGGTCGGAATGGCACCTCACGCACAGTGTGAGCGGGGCAAGTGGTCACGCCCGCGCATGTGCCCTGGCTGCTGAGCTGGTGGGGCGTGCCTACCCGCCATTTTTCGTGCACACTTGGCAACACAACGGCAACCAAACATACTGTGAAGCATACCACAATGCCGCCTGGCGCCCGTTCCCCGCCCCCACACACACAGTGTGCACTGCCTGCCTGTGGTGTTGTGGGTGATGCATTGCCACGCTGCTGTCTTAGCCTCCTCGGAGGCATATTACCCCCTGGAGGCATGCATGCTCCGTTGTACGCGTCAAATGCATGCTCCATTGTACGCGTCAAATGCATGCTACATTGCATGCATCAAAAGGCACTGCTAATGCACTGGTGACTACTCAACGGTTGCACAACACCTGAAGCAGTTCTGCCGCGGCAGGGGCAGCTTAGCCGCACCATGCAATCCCACAACAGAGTACTAGGCGCTGGCGCAATGCAGAGTGCAGCAGTGACAGGCAGGTGCAACAGGGCCAGGGCTAGTGAAAGCACTGTCTGTACAAGCATCCAGCAGGCACCAAAAAGACGCTCCAGGCAAAAACCAAACCAGCACTGGCAACATCTGGAGCTCAGCGACACACCGTGGTGAGAGCATCAGTCATTGCACTTGTGTCAAGTGCGCAACCCGCGGGTGGGTGCCTTGCCAATCACTGCAACCTGCGCTGCTGCCACATGTGGAAACACCAACTCAGCATGGGCGAGTGCCACAGACATTCATGTGTGGCACTGCCTAAGACCTGCTCTGCACGCCACCAGCCACTGTCCAGCATCTGTGCTGGCGGTGCTTGCAGCACTGTGCGCACAGTGCCCCCACACAGCCAACCATGACATGTATTAGCGCCGCGCAGTGCAGCGGCTCAGCTGCGGGACCGGCTCGCTCTGCTGCCACTGCCGCGGCAGCCGTTGGTGGTGTCGCGGCGGCTGAGCAGGCTGGCCGTGCCGCAGTGGCAGCGCTTACCATGGTGCTGTGAACTTTGTTTCACACCGCCAGCACGGCCTGGCACACCCTTTAATGCAGCGATGCGGCACTGCCGTGGCGGGGCTGAGGCAGCGCTTTGCTAAGCCACATGAAGTTTTGCCGCCGACACCCAACAGCATGGCGTAGCACCACGCGCCGCCTGCCAAGCTCTGCTTTTGGTGCTGGACTTGCTGAGCAGTGATGCCGCCTGTGACAGCGGCACCTGCTGGTGCTGCAGTGGCCGTGCCAGCACACCTCAGATTGGTAGCAGCCCCAGCGCCACAGCCGTGCACCTGCGTTGCCATACTGCTGGCAGAACGGCATTCATTTGGCATTGCCGCCCCAGGCAATGAGCACACAGATTGGTGCGTGCACCGCCGCTGCCGCTGTCGGTGCTCCCTGCCCTGGAAAAAACCCGCGGGCGGTGCAGAGGGCTAGCGCCGTGCCGCAGCAGGCACATGTGGGGGGGTGACACGCAGCGGCGCGCCGCCGCACGCGTAGTGCTCAGCAGCAGCCGCCAGCGATGGCTCGCAAAGGGGGTGCAGGCGCCCCCTCAACGCTGACTGCACCAGAGCGAGGCTGCCAGTGCCAGGGGGAACTGTGAAGCAGCGCGTACTACTGCATTGCACCCCCCCTCCCGCATGTGCTAGTAGCACCGCCGCCGTGTTTGTAGGCTTGGGGGGGGGGGGTCAGCAAATGTGCCACAGTGCACCTGCGAGTCCACTGTGGCTGCTGCACGCATGGAACAAGCGCCTCCCAGGCACACTTGCTCACTTTGCAGCACCGCCGCTGCCGCCACTGCCGCCGCCGCTGCTGCCACTGCCGCCGCTGCCATTGCCGCCGCTGCCACTGCCGCAGCCGCCGCCGCGGCCGTGGCCGCCGCTGCCGCCACTGCCGTCACT
>JAULBY010061766.1:0-33781 GCA_032358315.1 Ophiocytium majus | reverse complement strand
CGCGGGGGGGGGGCTAGGGAACCGGGAATAACGTGCAGGCGGCCGTGGCCAGGCGCTGTAGAGTGCCGCCGCCAGGCGCACGCAAAGTGCAACCGCAGCGCCAAGTTCAACTTGCACTTGAAGTTCAAGTCGAAGTTGAAGCGCGCGGCCGTACGGCGCCGGCGCGAGGGACGGCGCGCGTAACCTCGTTGTCTATTCTCCTTGGCGCTTCACGGCTTTGTAGCCGGCGGACCGCAGCGCGTCGCCCAGCCCGTACGCCTCCTCCTTGTTGTGCAGGTCGAAGTCCATGATCTGCTCAGCAGCAGCAGCAGCAGCAGCAGCAGCAGCGGTGGCGGCGGCGGCAGTGGTTGGAGCGGCGGCGGTAGCACGAGCAGCAGCAGCAGTAGCAGCAGCAGTGGTGGCGGCGGCGGGGGCAGCAGCGGCAGTGGTCGGAGCGGCGGTGGCGGCGGTAGCAGCAGTGGCGGCCGCGGCAGCAGGAGCAGGAGCATTTTGAAGTCAGTTTTGTAATCGCACAAGTGGGCCGAGGCTCACTGAGTGCATCTAACGTGTTTCATGACGAAACCAAGCTTGGTGTTGCTTACTTTTAGCTTCAAATCACAACTTTGATTGCAGTTCAAACTGGAGGGCGCGTGTGGGGGGGGGGCGACTAGGGACTAGGCGGGCAGTCTTTCCAAGACTGGGGAACCGCGTGCCTGCACCTATGCAACCCCGCACACCTGGTACCTCAAAATAAGTAACTACCTGAACATGCATACATGCTATGTTCACATGAATTTCTCAGTGCACTCCACTGTGCATATGTGACCATCTGCAACCCGCGTTGCAGACAGAGAATTGACCTGCCCCAAGCAGCTTCTATGACTTCCCAGCCTCATTGCAACACTGCATTCGTACACCCATCTGAAAATACAGGAAACCATGTGCGTAGCCCTTCTATATAGCCATGCCCCGCTGAAAAGTAAACACACCACTTGGCGCGCAGCGAGCCCAGCCCCCACAGCAGGGCGCCACGTGACTGTTGCACGCGGCCACAGCAAGCCACATCGATGTTTTAGGTGCAGGCGGAGGCAGGTGTGTGTGTGTGGCCAGAGCAGAGATGCTCAGCCGTGGACCAGTCCTGGGGAATGGTCCCTGGACGGAACAGTCAGGAGCAGTCAGCAGCACAGTCCACGCAGGGGGAACTGCCACTGCTGAGCCCGCCGGCCGCCGCAGGGCAGGCTGCGGAGCCGCCCCCCCCCATAGATCTTGTAGCATAGCTGGTGCACACATGCCCCCATGTCTCTATGCGGCGTATAACGTATTTTATGAAAACTCATCAAGGAGCGATAAACTCTAGGTCTCCTCACCGGTAGGGTATTTTATACGTTATACCGGCACAAAATACGGTGTATTACTACGCCCAAAAACGCGATTTACGGCGTATTTGCCGTGTAAATACGTTCATCTGTACTGCGCTCTGCACTGCGATTTGTGATTTCTGCCCTAATTTTCGTTCACGTCCAAGCCAGCAACTGGAAAAAAATAGTGGACAAGAAGCAGCAAAAGCGGCTGACAGCAGCCAAGATGGCCCCGCCGGCCTCGTACTCGGCCAGTGGCCCCTGCTGCCGCCCCACAGCTGCAGCTGGTTCAGCTACAGTACGCAGCGGCAGCCCTGTGTCGGGCTGCCCTGCTGTTGCCGTACCATATCCCCAGCGTTGCCGTTCGCCGGAACACAGCGTACTTGCAAGCAGTCACCACAACCGCCGCTGAGCACTGTTTTCTTCACCTCGCTGCGCGGCAACGCAAGGGCACGTGATAGGCGCACCCCCTCCGGCACTGCGCGCAGCTAGCAACCCGCCTGGTGCCGCCACTGGGTCTCCAAAACGGTCTCGATAATGACCTCGAAAATTGAAAACATGAACGAAAATTGGGGGGAAAATCACAAATCCTTATGCAAAGCGCAGTATACGTTATACAGCGTATTTACACATGGTATACGGCGTATAATGCGAAGTTTATACGCTGTGATCCATCACTACTAATAACAAACTTCAACACCCACCTTGTCCTCCAGGAAGAAGTTGACCTGCCGCAGCCGCGGAAACATGCCGCTCTCAATGACCCTGAACATGTTTCGGAACCACTGCCCCTTTCGCTTGGAGCCGTTGAGACTCGTGGTGCTGCACTCCGAGATGCCAATGGGGAGGTTTGGGTCGAGCGCCGCCACGCGCGGGTATGCGTCTCCAAACAGCGTTTTGAAGGAGCGCCAGGGTTTGAAATTGTCGTTCTCGTCCGTGCCGGCCCTGCGCGCGCAGGCGGTGCTCAGCGGAAGGTGCAGCAGCAGGCGTGTGCTCAGCAGCAGAAGGTGCAGGTGTGTGCTCAGCAGAAGGTGCAGTAGCAGGCGTGTGCTCAGCAGCAGAAGGTGCAGGCGTGTGCTAAGCAGCAGCAGCCGCAGGCGTGTGCTCAGCAGCAGCAGCCGCAGGTGTGTGCTCAGCAGCAGGAATGGGCTCAGCAGCAGCAGCGGGATTGTGCTCAGCAGCAGCAGCGGCAGGCGTGTGCTCAGCAGCAGCAGTAGACGCAGTGCTTAGCAGCAGCAGACGCAGCAGCAGATGTGTTCAGCAGCAGCCACAGCACAAGCAGCAGCAGCAGCAGCAGCAGCAGCGCGCAGCAGCACATGTGCTCAGCAGCAGCAGCAGCATCAGTGCTCAGCACAGCCCAACGCGCACCTGTTGTAGGAGGTGACCATGATCATGTCCACGTACTTGGGGCCCACCCACCACTCGGCGAAGTCCTTGGTGTCGTTGTGTGCGGAGCGCGCATTGTACGACAGCTGGAACTTGACGTGCGGCCCCGCACCATATGCGCGCAGCCTGTCCACAATGTACCTGTACGCCTGTTTGAACTTGGGTATGCTGTTGCCAGAGCCCTTCTGCCCAAACGTGCACCAGGGGTACCCTGCTCAGCGCACCAGCAGCGGTTGCAGCAGTGCTCAGCAGCAGTTTTTTGCGCAGCGGCGCTCAGCAGCAATGTTTGCACAGCGGTGCTCAGCAGCAGTGTTGCTTCCCAGCGGTGCTCAGCAGCAGTGTTGCTGCCCAGCGGTGCTCAGCAGCAGTGTTTGCACAGCGGTGCTCAGCAGCAGTTTTCTGCGCAGCATGCTCAGCAGCAGTGTTGCTGCCCAGTGCGCGGCTGCAGCAGTGTTGCTGCCCAGCGGTGCTCAGCAGCAGTGTTTGCCCAGCGGTGCTCAGCAGCAGTGTTGCTGCCCAGCGGTGCTCAGCAGCAATATTTGCACAGCGGTGCCGAGCAGCAGTTTTTTGCGCAGCGGTGCTCAGCAGCAGTGTTGCTGCCCAGCGCGCGGCTGCAGCGGTTGGCAGGCGTGCCGGCGGCAGTGACCCGCAGGCGTGACCTGAACAGTGCTCAGCACATGTGGTGGTGGGCGTGCCGCGTGCTCAGCAGCAGCTGCGGCCTGTGCCGGTGACAAGGTTTGCAGCAGTCTGGCATTCATAGCTGCTGCTGAGCAGTCACACAGTTGCCTATGCGCACTTGCTGCTGAGCACATGCAACACACTGCTTGCGTGGGACACATCAGTTCACTCCACTTTGGGCACAGGCTCCTGCTCTGGATTGCTGCTCTGCTCTGCGGTGGTGGCTGCTTCTGCCGCCAACCTTATCAGCCGTCGATACGGCGCAGCTGCAAACATGAGAGCTACACCACTACAACTACTGGTAGTAGTCGAACATCAGTGGTGGGACAACATGCTGGTGTACTGAGCGTGCGCCGCCAGTGCTCCCACGCATGCCCCTCCCAGCACATACATAGTAATTCTATACAAATACTTTCCGCACATTACAGCTTCTATTTGAAGTGTACAAATAATTATGAGCGCAAATGAGCTGCGACTGCCGAGTGCTCCCCGGTGCGGCACGGCACGACGCAAGTGGTGTGCAGAGAGTGCGCGTGGCAGACCTGGCGCCCAATGGCATCATGTGGTTGCAGAGAGAGTCGCCGAGACTCTGCCTCGCACCCAAGCCTGCCTGCAACTGGCAGCAGGCCAAGTTGCACAGCTAGTGGCAGAATGTGGATACACATGGTGTGATGGTCGTGCGTAAAGGCATGCCAAATGTGCTGGAAGCCGAGCCATGTGGTACTGATGGACTGCGGTATGCCTCTACTCTGCAGTACAGAGTGCGCTTGTAGGGCCTAAGTGTACTGTTTCCCCAAGCATGCACTCTGAGCGGCAATGCACTCGCGATCACCCATTGGCCAATACCCTGCGGAGTTAGACAGGTTTGGTGATAGGTTTGGTGGTACTGTGGGTCCCACAAGCCTGCAAGACACCATATGATCGTACCCCGCCATGTACATCTGGAACTACTTCAAGTATGTGTATAATACTGTACCTGGTAGTTTTATGTATTTGCACTTGTGGGCGTGCAAGAGCCCATGTCATGTATACGCATGCCAGCACGTCCACTGGGAGCCATGGCAAATGCATGGCAGTTGATGTAACCCCCCACAGTAAGGGCTACCAGGCACTGGCAGGCCACCTAGGGCTCGACCTGCCGGGGCAATACTAATACTGTAGTACTGTTGTGTATACTTCAGTAGGCAGTTCATTTACTACCTTCTACTCGAGCTCTAGCCGACGGTTGCTCAGGGCCGACTACCTGCTGGTTGTACTGCTTGGTGTTGACAGTGCATACACATGTACTTCGTACTTCGAAGTATTGTATAGAAGTGTATGCCAAAGCTATCACATGTGCATACACTTCACAAGTACTTGGAAGTATGCATGTACCAGTAGTAGTGTACTACTACAAAAAAAGAAGTACCAGTACATGTAATCCTTCTGCTCCATGCGGACATACACCTGCTTCCTTGCACACCCACAAGTGCAGATCGATGCAAATAGTCCCAGGCATAGCAGTTTGGAGTAGTACATGGATGCATTACATCATACTCATACTACTAGTATGAAGTTTGTCTCGAGAGCAACAATATGCAATGTGTGCGCGCGTGTCTCGCTTGCACCGCTAATCTCACACATGATGCTGTCACCCACCCACCGGGTTTTTTCCTGCTTTCCGGGCTCAGATCCCGCACAGCAAGGACCACCAGCTGGTATACTTCTACTTGAAGTACTTCGAAGTACTTGGAGTCTATTTTTTTTTGGTATTTTTTTTTCTGAAGTACTTCAAGTATGTGGTCTTCACGTCAACAAGTGCAGTGCATACTGGAGTCCCACACCAGCAACTGATACGTACAGTGTTCGCGCCATGTGCAGCGCACGTGTGCAGCGTGCACGCCATAACTACACAACTTGTGTAATGATGATTGCTAGTAGTACTATTGCGATAGTTGAGTACTTCAAGTACTTCAAAAGGTACTTCAGATGTACTACATGGTAGTAAATAGACTTGACGCCAAGAGCAGCGTCACACGCTCACAGCCGCACGCGAGAAACTCACAGAGAAAACCAACTTCACTTTCGCCCGCGCCACAAAAGTGAACTCACATTCGCCGTTCATCTCGTGCAGGAGGCGCACCCACAGCTCACGCTTGTCCTGCGCCATGAGCTGCCCAATCTGCTTCAGATCCTGGTTGTAGGCGCCGTCAAGGATCATCTGCAGGGGCCCCTCATTGAACTCCATAACCAACACCACATTGCGCCCCTGATCCTGGCGGCGCTGTAAGAGGTGGCATCCATGGCGACGTGCGCGCACATGGAAGGCATACCCATCAGTAAGTGATAACAATTATAGGAAAAAAGACAAATTATAAATATCTTTGAAATTAGCAATGGGTTGTTTTGTAATTTAACAGGTAAATAACGACCGACTTGATACCTATCTGTTGGGCTGTGACACGATGCATGCGCACCTGCAGTCAGCAGCGGCGGCGGCGGCGCTGCAGCTGCCGCCGCGCATACTGCGCAACGATACCGCAACGGCTGCAGCATCAATGCCGTACAGAGCAAGTCACCAGCACCACCGCGAATCAACGGCAGCAGCTACCGCGGTTCCATGTACCTGCACCCGAAAACGACGAAAACTGTCGACGGTCGATGGCACATATAAATTTTTTTCAACGCGCCGCCGCGCCATGTATTCAACACATCCTTTGGACGGCACCGTGGTGAGGCAAGGCACCAGGCACACAATTGGTGGCCTAAGCAACCCGTTTCGTCCGGTCCAGAGTTGGGCCCAAAATCACACTTGCCAATCACAGGCATTGCAAGGTGCTGTATGCACAAGTGGGGCATGAAAAACGGTAAACTGGTGCCGAGCCGGTGCCCTCACCTTGACCTGTTTCTTCCAGTTCTTCACCAGGTTGAGGCAGGGCTGAAACACCAGAACCGTGGGTATGTGGACCCCAATCTGCCTCTCCCTCTTCTTGACCGACATGCTGTCCACAGTTACGCTCACGTCAAGGAAGGAGGCGATCGGCTGAACGCCCTTCTTCCTCTTCTTCTTGCGACCCTTGCGGCCCTTGCGCCTGCGCTTTTTGTTGCGATTGCCCTCCTTGTTGCTGCCCGCGCCGGCCGCAGCCACCGCCCTCCCGCTCGGTGCCTCTGTGGGTGTGGCGCTGGGTTGGACTGAAGCTTCGCTGGGCTGGTTGCTGGTACCACCGGTGTTGTCCGCGCTCGGCGCTGCTGCCGCCGTGGTGGTTGCAGGGTCGTCATGGTGGCTGTGATCGTGGTCGTGCAGCGCGCGTTTTGCCCCTACCGAGGGCAGCGCCTCCAGACGTCTAGCGTGCCGCTGCTGGTGCTCCTCATGCTGCCCGCTGCCGCTGCGTGCCAACAAGGCAGCACCTGCCGCCGCCAGCACCACCAACAACAACGCAGCCCACCGCAGCCGATGCCGTTGCGGCATCATCGCACCCCGTACCAATGACGCCACTGCCGCACACCCGCTCTCCCCGCTGAAGCCGCGTAGAATGCAGCCTACTGGCAGTGCACGGAGGTAAGCAGCAGCGCAAGCAGCAGCCGCAGCACCCCCGCCCCGCCAACGGTATTAATTTGCCCCACTGCGGCCCCGATCGACACCAGCGCTGGGGGCACCCTCAATCAGGTGAACGTACAAAAGAAAACTGACTGCAGTCGCAGAGCACCGGGCCGCCACCACTGCTGCTGCCTGAATATGCCGATGCTGCCGCCGCTGCTTACTTAAATCCAGGAAGGCGTGCAGCGCCGCCGTGGCATGCCTGGTGCGACACCCCCCACACACACCATGCTGCTGCCCCAGCTGTGTGTTGCTCAATTGCTGCGAGAGGCGCATGAGTTATCCCGAAAGAAGGAAGTCCCGAGGGCGGAAGGGGGTGTATGAGGGCGGAATAACCCCTAGCCATTGCCATGGCCACAGTGGGCGTTCTGGCATACATGTCATGGGCTCTTGCGCCCCAAGTACAAATAAGTAGAACTACAGTGTACCCAGCCTGTACCGTAGCACGCATCGATGCATCACGGGGGTCCGGGAAACGAAGGGCGGGGGGGGGGGGGGATGATTTGACGCTGACTGGTGAGCACCGTTCCACCAGCGCCATGTCCCAGGGGCCATGGAGGCATATGAGCTTTGTCACCATGCCCTGACGCTGCAGGTGCGTATTGGCAGTACCTGCTGCGACACCTGAGTCACCGCACCGCCAGCCAGTGCAGCATGCGCAATACAGTAGCACTGGTCGTAGCAAATGCACTCGCCACACCGTTTATGCCGGGTGGCTGGCGACAGCTGAACTGTCAATTGGAGGTCAACTAAAGTGCACTAGACTTCAGTCTCCACCCACCCTAACACAACAACGATATGGATAAAAAGGGGGACCTCCACTGAGTCACCACCCTGTGTGTTCTGACACAGCCTTGGCATTGGAGCAGCAACAACCATACCCAAGGGCAAGGTGCACCACTGCCGGCGTAATGCCTATCACAGCCACCATCCCACTGCACGGCCTGCCACTGCCGCCACATCTGCCCACTCAATAGGCAACCTTGGCGAGAAACAGCGTGGTGTGCACGAACTGACCCCCACTGCCCAATACCGCCTGCGCTGCTGAGCATGCCACACTTCGCTGCTGAGCACTGGTGAGCACCCGCAGCTGCGGCGCCGCACACAGCGCGCGCTGCTGAGCAGCTCTCCACAAAACTGCGCAGCGGCGCCCAGAGCTGCTGAGCACACTTGCCTCACTGGCACTCCGGCGGCAGCGCGTAGCCAAAGCACACAAAGTCCTGTGCCAGGTGGTCGCACAGCTCTCGAACCTGCTCAGCAGTTAGGGTGGCGTTGAGCCTCTGCTTGAGGGGGTCCTCCGCGGCAACTCGCTCGTGTGGGAACGCGTCTAGGGGCGGCAGGCCCAGGTGCGCCCACAGCACGGCCATGTCGTGCTCCAGGTTCTCCAGGGACGCAATGAAGTGCATGGGGACCTGATCAGCAGCAGCAGAGGCGGCAGCAGTGCTCAGCAGCAGCAGCAGCAGCGCAATGCAGCAGCGACGGCAGCGGCAATGCGGTGGCGGCGATGGCGGCAGCGGCGGCAGCCGCAGCGGCAGCAGGGGCAGCCCACAGAGGCAGAAAACAGTAGCAGCAGCAGCGCGGGCCAGTGTCGATCCACAGCACGGTCAGCTGTGATCGCTGTGTGGAGACCACGCGCCCAGGCGTCACAAATCAAAAAGGCGCCGCACAGCACAGGCAAAAAAAAAAAAAACTGACACAGGAGGAGGGTGTTAGGAGAGCTGGGCTGAGGTATGGCACGGTTGCCGGTTGTGTGGCAACACACGGCCAGCAGGTCATGCCTCAGCATGCAACTATGGCCACTGACCACGGTTGCGGCGGCAACAGCGCTGGTGGCAGACATGCAGCAGAGTGTTGCTGAACTTCTAATGCTGGCCGCTGTGGAGGCGGTTACACAGGTGCTGGTGTTCAAGTGCAAGTTGGTGTAGTTGAAGTTGGCACCTGGCGGCCTGAGGCGTCCCTGCCACTGAGGCGGCGCGCCTGCGTTGAGGTGTGCTCGTTGATGGGGGAGTGCCTGCTCAGCAGCACAGCAGCAGCAACAGCAGCAGCAGCACAGCAGCAGCAGCAGCAGCAGCAGCAGCACAGCCAGCGCTGAGCGCTGCTGCCAGACAGGGCCGTCCCCTGCCGCCCACGTGAGATTTGCAGCTCTGTGCAAGTACTTCAAAAGTACATGATGTGTGTGCATGCTAGGCTTACATTGGGGTGCACAGTGCTGGGCATTGCTATCTTGTTAGCTAGCAACAGGGAAAAGCATGTTTGGCCATGCTTTTTTCAGTCTCACGCACACCATGTGCACAGGGCTTTCCGCGCCCTAAGTGGAGTTTAACAAAATTACCAATAAAATAATAATAAGTGATGTAGTATGGAACAGGAGTACATGCATGCGCGTTACAAGCACCTGCGCTGGCGTATCTGCACGTGGAAGCGTGACAGGCGCTTTGTGAAGAGCAGAGCGAAGTGATGGCATGTGGCACGTACGTTATGCACCACATGCGTCACTCAACCTTCGAAGCACTTTGGCAACACTGGCTTGGGTGCACTTCGTTCCAACACCGCCCAACAGCAAGTGCAACTCCAACTTCAATGGCCGCATCCCCCCCCTACTTTCCACCCATCATGGCAGTGCAAACCCACGCCTCTCTTGCTTCTGCCATTCCTTATGGTGCCGTGTGACCCCCCAGCTGTGTTGCCCCCTCCAGTGCGCTGTACAACACAATGCAACAGCCCGAGCGAACAGCCTGGCGGAAAACATATCTGCCGTCACACGGTGCCCACCAAGCTTCCTTGGAAAGCAGCTGCTGAGCACTGCTGCCAAATGTACTGCTGAGCACACCCTCACCCCGCGCTGCGCGCCGCCCAACCCCCACCCCTCAGCAGTTGGCGGAGCTACGCCTCCCCACCTGTTGAAGGCACCTGCCCAGCACCCCGCACTTACGCAAGACCCGCACTAGATCAAATACGGCGTGGGTGTATTGCTCCGTATAGAGCCATGTGGTCTTGGACAGGTCTCTCGACCCCGCAGTAAACCGCATACCGCACTAAATCAAAGCGCACTAAAGCGCGGGTGCACTGTAGCGAACGCGGCAACTGGTAGGGCGCCGGCCTCATCAGCCAGTGGGGCGAAGCAACCTCGCACATGCAGCTCAGGACACAGCTCTGCACCAGGCAAACAATCTTACATACGCCGCGAAATTCTGTGTAAAAAATGTACGTTTACTTTGATGCACGCCATCACTAAAGGTAAGCCATGCGGTGCCCGTACGCGCCTACCCCACGCAGCCGTACACTTTTTAGTGCTTGTGAGGTAGGTTGCACCAGTGGATGAACAGATGTACATCTACTACTACAGTAGTGATAGTATACAGCATATGCACATGTACTTCGGAAGAATTTGTTATACTTGAAGTGGCACTGCAAGAAGTACATACTTCGAGGTATGTGCCTGAAGTGGCGCCCTTACGCGCGCAGCCGCCCCACCTGTAGCTCTCGAGGTACTGCGCGACGCTCCACCATACATAATTCAAGTATGTACTTCAAGTATACCCCTCAAGTACACATCAATGTATTCATATGGCATATGCATGTATACACATATATGTATGTGGTACAAAACACGATGTATGCCATCACTAAACGCAACGCATGCGCTTCCCATACCCGCCCGCACCACCCACCTGTAGCTCTCGAGGTACTGCGCGATGCTCCACCATATCAACTTCAGGTATACTTCAAGTACTTCTGACGTACATATCAATGTATTCATATGGCATATGCATGTACTTCTGAAGTATACATATTAAGTACGCCATCATTAAACACATCGATGTATTCATATGGCATATGCATGTACTACTAGTAGTATACATATTTGTAAGTACGCCATAACTAAATGCAACGCATGTGCTACCTATACGCCCGCGCACCACCCACCTGTAGCTCTCGAGGTACTGCGCGATGCTCCACCCGGCGAGGTCTGGCGAGCTGGCGACGGCCTGCTTGTACCCCGACACAAACCTCGCAATCGGGTCCCTCACCACGGAGAAAAAGAACTTCTGCGAGGTGACAGAGTCACCAAGCCACGTGGTGCGAGAGCGAAGGCGCGCGCATGTGCGCCGCGACAGGCGTTTTGCCTTGCAGTAGGCTTCCCGCCCCGTCAGTTCCTCGGGCGTCCAAGTCCTGCGGCAGCGGCAGCGGCGGCGGCGGCGCGGCGACAGCGTTTCCATTTCTTTGTCTGTGTACTGTCCAGCGCTGGTTAAGCTCCGCCTCCCCTCCAGTTAGTCTGAGTTGAAGTTTGTGTATCAGTCATGGAGACGTGGAAGGATGTGGGCGGCACCGGGTACAAACTATGGTTATTTAGTCGGGCGGGTAGGGTGCGCTCAGCAGCGAGGCGTGCTTGTACGCGTCGACGTCAGGCGCTGCGCCAGGTGTCTCCGCCGGGAGGGTGGGGGGCCAGTCCTCAATGAACAGCTCCGATATGCTGCGCTGGAGCACAACTGGCTGTTGAAGCTTGTGATGTTAGCCATAGACAAACACGGAGACATGTGCGCACCAGCTGTACGGGGTCTATGGGGGGGGTCGGCTCCGCGGCCTGCCCTGCGGCGGCCGGCAAGCTAGCGCTCAGCTGACCCAGCAGTGGAGTTGAAGTTTCAATCAGGGTAGAACTACCAGCTCAGGTCGGCTTCGAAGTCAAACAGGTTGGACCGCGGCTCGCTGAGCAATATGAGGCAGGGGCGGGGGGGGGGGTACATAAGCACTAGGCGGTACATCAGGCTCTCTGTGGCAGAGGCGCGCTGTGCATTGCGTGAGGGGCTCTAGGTATAGGCGCACGCCTCAGCAGCACGTGCAGCTTCTTCTAAACAGTGAAGAAATGTAGAATCACTGCCTCTGCGCGATCTACTCCCCTCACTTTGTGGCGCTGCTACGGCCGCTCGACCCCACTTAACAACATGGGGGGCACATTGCGGCGCCAGGTGTATCGTCTTGCGGCGGCGTCAGGGCATGGTGCCAGCATGGCAGGCCGCCCCATACACGTGCCACGTGCTGGACACACTTCGTACATACCACATGTAATACCACATGAAAACTCAATTAAATAGTACATGAAAACTCAATTGCAAGAGCAATGCACTCTACGTCTCCACACCGGTTGGGTCGCCACCCTGGGTGTTCCTCGGGCAGGGTGAAACAAGCAAAGACCTGCTCCTACAAAGGCAGCAAGTCTACATTTATGTGTACAGTTTACATGCTTCTTATGATGTACTACTAGTATACTTGTACTGGAATACATTTGGATGGGGGGCGGGAGCTCACCTGGAGTGCCCCTTCCAGCTGCACTGCAGCTCCACAGTTTACATACTGCAATGATGTCTACACTTCTAGTGATTTACATGTAGATAGGGGTGGGTGTGGGGGGGAGCTCACCTGGAGCGCCCCTTCCAGCTGCACTGCACCTCCACAGTTCACATGCTTCTATGATGTACTACTGTAGTACACTTCTAGTGAATTACATGTAGATAGGGGTGGGTGGGGGTGGGACCTCACCTGGACTGCCCCTTGCTGCACTGCAGCTCCCGCGCGAGCAGCAGCTGCACGGTGCTGCTTCCTGCCTTAACATTGTCCACAAACACCAGGTCCTGGCCTGGACAATACGCGGCACCCGTTCCATACGGCTCCTGACACAGCGGGTCATAGAAGCTCTCCCACACGAGGGTGTTCTCACTGGGCACACCGGGCAGGTCTAAGCCCCGTCTGCGCCACAAAATAGGGGAAGGGGGCGGGGGGGGGGCGGGGGGGGGCACGGTGGTGTGTGTGCTGGTCGTAGGTGGTGAGGCTTTGCAAGGTGGTTGGGCGGACAGGGGGACACGTGGCGCCAGCGGCGCATGCCAGCTGGGTCTACATTGACCATGGGTGATGATGAGGTGAGTGGTCCGTTGACGCATTTTATATCATATATTATATACTTCAAGTATATATATATACATTATGTACCGGTATCATATATTACATGCATGGCGGGCAGCACCCAGAGCTTGCGACTGAGACCAGAACAATTGGCTCCGGGCTACACGCATTCTCTCACAGCCCTTCAAGTGAGCGGTACCATGGTGTTGTACCGCCATATGCGCACAGGCAGAGCAGTGTGTGGCTGGTTGTACACATTGTGAAGCACAGTCCAGTTGCAGCATTACTTGTTGTCTGGTGGAACATAAGAGGCTTGCGCCAGAGGGAATTACCTAGGGCCGAGTCAATGGTGGTGTACACGGCGGGTTGCAGATTGGGAGGGCTGACATGGTGGGAGAAGAGTACTGAATGATAACGTCATGCGCACCAGAAAGGGCGCGGCCGCGCACTTCGCATCCTCGCGTTTACACGTGCGCCCGTGCATACAAGAATTCTAAGTACTTGTTTGGGGCATCATCATGTGCACCTGTGTGCGCGCGGGCGCGCGCTTCGCACGTGCGTGCACTTACGTGCGCGCCCGTGCTTCGCTTGCGCCCGCGCGTAGAGCACCATCTGCTGTCACACTCGAATTGCTGTGACACAACGAACAGGTTGCAAGCCCTGCTGGCTTCGACTTGATGCGCTGTTCATTGCCACTTGCAAGAGGTACCAACGGGCATGCGGCTGCTCTGCACACCTAATTGGGTACATTGCAGCTGTCGTATCGTGTGCACTCGCTAGCTCACAAATCAGCAGCAGCACTTTCATGAGACGTGCAGCCTGGCAGTACACCGTGGGGCAAACTTCGCCCGTACGCATGTGCAGTTACACCGCCGCCTTGCTTCACCGCACAACCACCATGCAGCTGCTGGACAGCGGGCCCATGCTGCTCAGGCTTGTGCGGCCTGCTGCCGCTGCTCGCGGCGTGCACAACTGCCTGCTCACGCACCAAGTGGAGCAGTGACCATCACTGCCGCAGCAGGGCGGACACCATGCCAAGCGACAGTCGGGCCTCAGGCAGCTGCAGCAGTGACAGCAGTGAACAGCACCTGTTCAGAAGGTGTGTCGCTGCTCCTGCCCATCATCAACTTGGCGCTGCTGCCTCCAATGAACGCGGGACACGGGCACCGTCGCGCTGCCCGCCAAGCTCCTGCGCATGCCCCCCCCCCCGCTGCTCACTAAGCGGCCAAGTGCCATGCGCTTGTGTGCTCTGGTGCGCACACCGAGGCTGCAGGCCTAGGCGGCGTCGCACAACCAGCAATAACGTTACGCACGCACCACTTTTTTCGAGCACCACGCATACTGTGCGTGGCGACACAGCACGGGCAGTGGTAGGGGCTGCTGCCGGCGTCGCAGGGGCACCACGCGCAGCCGCTAGGCACAGTAGGAACCAGCAGCAACACTGCTCACCACTTGTGTTCTGGACAGGGCTCCGCTGCAGCGCAGCACCAGCGCTGCCCTGTGCGGCAGCCTACAGAAACACCGCCACCTGCTGCCGATGCGGCTGCGTCAGGCCCGCCTGCTGTTCCTGCTGTTGGCCGGTGGTTGACACCTTGCCGCGCACACACACCGCTCAGAGCAGTGACGGATGTTGCTCTTCAGATGTTGCTGTTCCCTAAGACCCCCCCAATGGGTCTGACCCAACCGCCTGATTGGATGCAGACACACAGCGCGGATTGGCTCTAGCTGCGGCAACTTCGGGACTCGAATTATCGCAACGCGAGCTGGGTCCGAATTTCTCGAACGGAGACCTAGGTACCTCGTCCCTAGGAATAAAAACTGGCCTGGACTCCACAACCCTTTCTGTGGATACCCTACTTCTCAGTGCCCAGGTGTGAAACCAAGGCATAAGTATTGCATCACACTTGCATCGGCTGGAATATACTTCGAAGTATATATGTACAACATAACATGCCAGGCGTTCTTTAGAGTACGCAGTGCTGAGCATTGCCAGCTTGTTCGCTAGCAACAGCATGTGTGATCATACTTTTGCTGGTCACGCGCGCACCGTGTGCGAAGGGCTCCCCGCGCCCTAAGCGGAGTTTAATAAAAGTACTTCAGGCAAGCCATGCATTGTCACCTGCATTGTCACCTGCGGTAGAAGTCCCTGCACTCTGGTGAGTTGAACAGCCGCGCTCTCTCGTAAGGGTCCATGGCACCCGGTGATGGTGCCACCGCCATCGCGGGCAGCTGCCGTGCAGCCGCCTGCCAGGGTTGCTCCTCCGGCTGCTGCTGCCGCTCCTGCGCACGCCTGCGCCGCTGCGTATGCCGCTGCTGCGCCCGCTGAAGCTGCTGCGGCTGGTCTTGGTACTGTTCCTGCTCATTTTGCTGCCGTTGCAACCGTTGATGTTGGAACTGCTCTGCTGGGTGCTGACCTTGCCGCTGCCGGCGCTCGTGGTCCTGCTGCTGTTGCAGGTCTGCCACTGCAGCAGCTAGCAGAGCCATAATCAGGCACTGCCATCGCAGCCACCTCCGCGGTGTGGCTGGCGCTGCCATGTGCAACTTCAACTGTGAGCTGTGGACAAAGTCTGTGCCTGAAGCTGTGTACGTGTGCGATTATCACCATCACCCACGTCGAGTTCTGGTCCCTGGTTCTGGTCTCACCACTTCCTGTGTGGCATAGACTACGCCCTTTGTCTGTGCTTGTGCTGCTGCGGCTGTCGCTGGGCGGGGGGGGGGCGGGGACAGTGCAAATCCCAAAATGGGCACACAAACTTCAAGTCGGGCAAATACCGCAACAAACAAAACAGTCTGACCAGTGGCCACCTCAACATCGCGCTGTGCCGATCTCGATAGCGCAACGCGTGCGCAGTGGAGGCCACCTTTCGCGAGCAGCTGAGCGGTGGCCACCTTTCGCGACCAGGTTGAGCTGTGGCGTATAGCGCCTCAGGTATATATTAAGCACGGCCCCCTTTCGCGGGGTAGAGTCACCGCCGGACTCACCGGCAACTTGCGAGGCTTGCCCAGCGCGCGTTCAGACACCGTTGACGACGAAACGCGAGATGGCTGGCGGCGACAGCAGCAGCGAGCGGCGGCGGAGGAGGGCGCGATGGCGCAGCGGCCCCCCCTTAGTGCTGGCGGCTTGCGCTGGCCTGAGCTGCTGCTGCTCAGCTAGGGCCCAGAGCATGTCGTTCGGGACGCTGCACCAGCACACACAGGATTCTAGCGGTGCCTCGAGAGACAGCACTGGCGGGAGCGGTGGCAGCGGAGGCACCAGCGGGCGCACACACAGTCCATTGGACCCCTTTCAGAGGGCGGCGCTGTTCAACTCGCCGGAGTGCAGAGACTTTTTTCGCAAGTGAGTGGGACTGCTGCCCGGCACTGCTGCAGCGCTGCCGAGTGCACTTTATGATGACTCACAACTTGTGCAGTGCTGCAGCACCATGGCAGCGGCACCGCAGGCTCAGCTGCGCACTTCTACCCTTAGTGCGCGCGCCTGCGTCTGTGGCGCCTCGGCGCACTCTGCCAGCAGGGTGCTTCGCCCCCCCCACGGTGAACAACATTTGCCTGGCGACTGCTACCGCGAGCCAACGCTTGCAAGCGGTGTGGACAGAAGCGTCGCCAGCCAGGCAACCCGTTACCATCCGCACCCAGCTCTGTGCTGCACAGCGCCACCCAGTTGGAACACCCGTGGCTGATCAGCGCCTGCCCCAGCACCCACGTGCTGTGCACGTTAAATGTACTGTACAACATGTCAGTTCTGCACAAACACAGCAGTCAGCAAGCGACTTGATGGTGCCACAGTAGGGTAGTGTAGTCATTCTATGTACGTGCCATTCCTCACGCCGGCGGCGGCGGCAGCGGCGGCACACACATAAGTACACCAGTATACTGTACTTCAGAAGTATATATGTTACCCAGACAAGACACGTCTACCATAATCACCCAGCAACTGCAACTGGTTTCCAACACCTACCACTATTACTAGTGATAATAACGTTGTTGGGCACGCATGTGCCACACTGTCCACACCATCCCCACATACACATGCACCCATCGCCCGGAGCCGCCCCCCCTGCCGCACATGCGCCGGTGTGGGAAGCTCGCTGCCAGCACATGTTGCCAACGTGTTGGCATGCAGCTTGCTGCCAGAGCGCTGCATCTGCTGTGTCTCACCATTTGCACGCGTAACGCCCCCAAGGTGACGGCCCCTGCAGACCTAGAGCTCAACCTAGGTGGACTTCTGAATATTGCCGGCCCTCACAAAAGTGGCACACTTTTGGCGGTGTTTTTTGCCACAGGCGCGTGCCTTGCGCGGCAGCACTCGTGCCTGCCCCAGTGTGGCACGCCGATTTCTCACCAAAAAACGGCTCATGGCACCCAAAACCTGTGCAAATTTCGGCGGCATGTGGCTTCGACACACCGATTTCCCACAGAGAAACGGCTCACGACGCCCGCAACCTGTGCGAACTTTGACGGCGGGCTGTTGACAGCTTGCATGCGCGGCCTGCACCATTGCGGCACACCCATTTCCCACCAACCAACGGCTCACGACACCCAAAACCTGTGCAAATTTCGGCAGCATTTGGGTTTGAACCGCGCACAACGGCGGCCTGCACCAGTGCGGCACACCGATTTCCCATCGAAAACAATTGCTCACAACCCCAAATATGTACAAATTTTGGCGGCATTTTGGTGCAAACTGCGCGCAGCCGCGGCCTGCGCCAGTGTGGCACACCGATTTCCCACCACATAACGGCTCACGACACCCAAAATCTGTGCAAATTTTGATGGCATTTTGGTGCGATCTGCGCGCAGCCGCGGCCTGGACCTGCCCGACGTGCCCCCGGAAAACACGCTTGTCTGGGAAGACTTCAATGATCCACTCATGCACGAGCCCTACGCGACAACGTCGACCTACTGCCCGGTGCAGCGCCTCGTGTACGTGGACAACCCCAAGGCGGGGTCAACCACGGTCCGCACCATGCTGCGGGAGCAGTTCCAGTGCAGCTGGACCGCCCACAGGTGCGGGGGGTGTCTGCTCCGACTCTGCTGGCGATTTTGTTGTTGTTACACTGATGGTTTTGTGGTAGCACACGCGATGTGTTTGTGGTGGTGTGGAGGCGCGACTCGACGGCGCTGCCACCATATGTCGAGCAGTGCAAGTATTTTGCAGGTTTGGTGCGGGGGTGCGCCACGGTGCGCAGCATGCTGAGGAAGGATTGCCAGTGTAGTTGGAACACCCACAGGTATCGCATGTACTTCAAAGTACTTGATGTATAGTATACTATGAAGTATACTTTTTATGTGGTGCTTCTTGTGCACCCTGTAATTTTGGGCGGGCACTCGCGACTGGAAAGCACTACACGCGCGCCTCAGACCAGCCGTACAGGGCACGTGTATACACTCCGCGACCACGCATGACATGTATGTACTACGAAGTGTACTTCTCGTATATGTACTTCAAGTATACGTACTTCAAAGTACTTCAAAAGTACATACATGTACATGTATGTACTACTAGTAGTACATCATGTACATGCACTACGAAGTATACTTTGAGGTACACATGTACAGTGTGCTTCGATTGCATGATACAAAACGCCATCATTCATGCTTTCCACGTATGCTGTTCATGTGGCGCCTGCCCAATAGGAACTGACCACCCGAGGACAGCGCCGTCCGCGACCACATATAACATGTGCTTCAGTATACATACTGCGTAGTATGACATACCCAGTATATTATTTCATGTTTGTTGTGTATGCTTTTCATGTGGTGCCCGCTCAATAGCAATGGCCGCTTGAGGACAGCGCCATGCGCGACCACTTCTGCCTGCAGGTCATACTCAATACTGAAGTGTATTCTTTCGTGCTTGTCGTGTGTGCTTTTCATGTGGCGCCCGCCCGATGGCAACTGGCCGCTCGAGGACAGCGCCATGCGCGACCATATCTAACATGTACCTCAGTGAATACATACTAAGTAGCACTCCTTGTATGATGTATGACATGCGCATTTGCATACATTCTTTCGTGATTGCCGTGTGTGCTTTTCATGGCGCCTGCCCAATAGGAACTGGCCGCCCGAGGACAGCGCCGTGCGCAACCACTTCTGCGCACTGGAGCCCCCCGCCATAGCAACTCCTGACTGCAAAGCCACGCGCTCTCGCACCACGTGGTTCGTGGACTCCATTATCAGCGGCAGCTTCTTCTTTTCGGTGGTCCGCAACCCCATCGCGCGTTTTGTCTCCGGCTATCTGCAGGCCGTGACCACCACCGACTACCTGGAGGGGATGACGCTCCCTAAGTACATTCAAAACTTCAGGTGGGTCTTTACTTACTGGTTCTAGGGTGTACATTGAAAACTTCGGTTGGGTATTTACTTCAAGTTTTGGAGGCGTTGAAGTTGGTCTCTGGCTACCTGCAGGCTGTCACAAGCACCGACTACCTGGAGGGGATTACGCTCCCCACACACATTCAAAACTTCAGGTGGGTATTTACTTCAACTTTTGGAGGCATTGAAGTTGTTCAGGCCCTGCGGGCTCCAAGGTGTGAGTTGAAAAGTTGAGGTGGGTCTTTACTTCAAATTTTGGAGGCCTTGAAATTCAGGCTCTGCGGGTTCCAAGGTGTACATTCAAAACTTCAGGTTGGTCTTCACTTCAACTTTTGGAGGCGTTGAAGTTGGTCAGGCCCTGCGGGTTCTAAGGTGGGTCTTTCCTTCAAGTTTCGGAGTTGTTGAAGTTGGTCAGGCCCTGCTGGTTCTCTGTTCTTGTACTTCTGAAGTATGTGGGGGAGGGTGCACAGCCGCCGCCGCCGCACCAGCCGCACCAGCAGCGGCAGCAGCGGCCTGGCTAACTTCAACACCTCCAAAGTTGAAGTCAAGAGCGCACCCGGTCTGCCTGCATTCCTTGGAGTACATGGGGAGAGCACAGCACATTGCTGTGGCTCTTGCCGTGTACACTGGGAAGGTGGTGAGCTCTTCTGAAAACTTCAAGTTCGGAGGTGTTGAAGTTGGTTGCTGTGCTGGCGGTGCAAAACACTTGTGGTGCAAGCCGGGTGTGTCAACCAGGAAACATCACTTGACTGCTGTTGCTGCTGCTGCTGCTGCACCGCTTGCTGGGAAGAGACATTTAGGCAGCCTGGCTAATCCTCCAGCGACGCTGTTGCGCACCGTGTTGTGGTGGCTGCGTGTGCGCTGTGACAGGCACTCTCCCATCAACGAGCACACCTCCACGCAGGCGCGCCGCATCAGCGGCAGGGACGCATATGGACGGCAGGTGCGTTCCGGCCCAGCCAAGCCCTGTATCTTGTCTTAAGCAGGTACAGTGCTGCTGCTGCTGCTGCTGCTGCTGGTGCTGCTGCTGCTGCTGCTGCTGCTGCTGCTGCTGATGGTGGTGCTTCACGTTCACTGCTGCTGAGCACTGTCCCCACACACATACTTCAACTCCAAGTGAAGCACCATGTGTACTAGTGGGCGGGCCTGCGCATCCCGTGCCTCCTCAACAACACTTTGACGACAAAAAATCCCACACGGTGCCACCCCACCCTTGCTACAGCTGCCGCCGCTGCGGCCGACGCGGCAGCTCCCCCCTTTGCTGCTGAGCACTGCTGCTGCTGTGCACTGCTGCTGCTAAGCACTGCTGCTGCTGAGCACCGCTGCTGCTGAGCACTGCTGCTGCTGAGCACTGATTCCTGCTGAGCACTGCTGTGCCCTGCTGCTGCTGAGCACTGCCGCTGCCTCCGCTGCCGCCACCTCTGCTGCTGCTGAGCAGGTCCCCATGCACTTCATTGCGTCCCTGGAGAACCTGGAGCACGACATGGCCGTGCTGTGGGCACATCTGGGTCTGCCAGAGGTCGAGCACGAACGCGGCACTGACCGCATACAGCACGCCAACACGGCCTCCCTTGACCCCACCAAGCAGCACTTCAACACCACCCTCACTGCTGAGCAAATTCGGGAGCTGTGTGACCACCTGGCACAGGATTTTGTGTGCTTTGGCTACCCGCTGCCGCCGGAGTGCCGGTGACGGCGGGCGTGCTCAGCAGCTGTGGAGGTGTGTGCTCAGCAGCAGGTGGAGTGTGCTCAGCAGCAGCAGGGTTGTGTGCTGAGCAGCAGGGGTTCTGTGCTCAGCAGCAGCAGCAGGGTTCAGCAGCGGTTTGAACAAGCTCAGCAGCCAGGGTGCTGAGCTGCAGTTGTGCCAGGCATGCTCAGTGGCAGCACAGGGTGTGCTCAGCAGTGGCGCACGTGACAGCGCAGGTGTCCTCAGCAGCAACATCAGCGGCAACGGCAGAGAGTGAGAGTGTGCTAAGCTGCGTACCCTAGGCACTGCCGCTGAGCGGGCGTAGTGCCTGGCGTGCGCAGCAGCAGTGCAGCAGTGCTCAGCAGCAGCAGCAGTGCTCAGCAGCGGCATCAGCCGCAGCAGTGCTCAGCAGCAGCAGTGTGCTCAGCAGGTGCCTGCGGCTGCTCGGAGGGCGCGGTGCGCAGCGCAGGGCAGCCGGTGCATGCCGCGGGAGCAGTAACTGCTGAGCGCAAGTAAAGCGTGCTCAGCAGCAGCGAGGTGCGCTCAGCAGCAGACCGCCTCTAATCAGCAGCAGCAGGGTGCCCTCTCTCACCAGGGCTGAGCAAGATGGTGCTCAGCAGCAGCGGCGGCGGCGGCTGCGATGGCGGCGGCACCAGTGGTTGGCCTAGCCCTTGCCGCTATCATCCCTTGCGCTGGCGGAGCATTCAGGCCTTGCAGGTATCGCAGCCGCTGCCGATATTGATTTTTCCCAGCAGGATTGTGGGGCCTTAGTTCCCGGAGGATGGAGCAGGCAGCCCCCTTTCCCTCTGTCCGCGCACTGCTGTGGCAGCGCGACCAGCAGCCGCAGCGTGCATTGCATGTTTTGTACTGATGTAGTAGACACGCACGCATCGCCAGTGCGTTACAGCCGCAGAGGCTGCTGTTGGCCCTTGGGGCAGCATGCAGCAGTCTTCGAAGCTCCCACCAGCGCTGGTTTGCCTGCCGGTGCGGTATGCGCTACTGGGGCTCTATAGTTCATGCCGGTTTTGGCGCAGTTTTGAGCTGCGCTGCTTACCGAGTGCAGCCCCCCCCCCCCCCGCTCTAGCTTTGTAAACGCACTTTGACAGTGTGGACAGTAGCCTGCTGTAGGTCCTGTTACTGGTGTGATATTCCCTTTGTGAATGACAGATGGGCCCTCTCTTACCACCCTTTTGCTCCTCAGGTGCGACACCTGCTGGCTGTTGGCTGCTGCGGCGTGACTTCATTCTGCCCACCTGTTCAATTTTGTGTTGAAGGGTTTGTAAACATTTGTTCAATTTTGTGTTGAAGTGTTTGAGGTAGGGACTCCGTTAAGTAGTGTAAACGGAAGTCACGCGACATGGGGGCATGTCTGCGCCGGTTGTTATCGAAGGTTGTGTTGAAATGCCAGGTGCCATGCCACCAGCCCTGTCCCTGCCTGAGAAATGCTTAGCATGCATGCATCCCATGCACCCGCACCAGACGTGCTCCACACTTTCAGCGCACTGTCAGTTGCATACCCAAATGAAGGGCGGTTTGAATATGGGCCTGAGTGTACGGCACGGGCACAACATGGCTTTAGTCGTCACAGCCCCTGCGCATGAATCAATTGTGCCAGGTTCATTGTCTTTTGTGAGCTAGAAGCATGCATGCGGGCAGCGCAGGCTCACAGCACTTGCACACACAGGAGCACTGTACCACATCTCCCCAAGAACACAAAGAAGAAAGGGGGCACGCGCTGCTGCAGCAGCCGCCCAGGTCCCCCACAGGCACCTTTTTGGCCGCCCTGCCTCGACCACAGACGCACAGTCTATTATATATGCAGGCGTGCCTTCGCACAAGGTCGGCACAAAACGACGCACGTGTACTACACCAGGTACATGGTGTGTGTGTACGTGCATACGGCAGGCGTGCACACGCGGTCACGGCGGCTTGAACTGGCGGGCAGCCTTCTGGCATGTGTGTATTTATTCATCGGGTGCAAGGGCGCGCATGTGCCACCAGCGGTTCAGAAGGGCTTGAACGGGCGGGCGGCCTTCATGCGTGCAATTGTGGCCTTGTCTGCCTCGAACTTGTCACGTAGCGTGGCCACATCACCGGGTGCAAGTGCGCACATGCAGCTCAGAACGGCTCAACCGTGGCATCGCAGGAGGGTGCAACGTGGCCATGTACGGCATGTGCGTATTTATGCTTTGGCTGCAAGCGCGCGCATGCAGCTCAGACCGGCCTGAACGTGGCATCGCAACAGGCCCGCCACGTACGGCATGTGTGTATTTATTCATAGGGTGCAAGTGCGCGCATGTGCCACCAGTGGTTCAAAACGGCTTGAACTGGCGGGCAGCCTTCATGCGGGCAATCTTTGCCTTGTCCGCCTCGAACTTGTCGCGCAGCGTCGCCAGCTGCTCCCGCTTGGCCTCCCTCTGCTGGAACCTGCAGCGGCACGCACGCACACGCACGGCAGGAGAGCAGCATGCGTGGTCATGCTTCCCCCGCCCCTTCCAAGCAGAGTTTGGTAGCATGCACACGCACGCAAGCAGCGTTTGGTAGCATACACACGCACGCAACAGGAGAGCAGCATGCGTGGTTGTGCCTCCCGCGCCCCAAGCTGAGTACAGTGCACTCGCGATATAGTGCGCGTTGATATAGTGCGGTATGCAATCTAGTGCGGGGTCCAGCGGCCTGTCGCAGCCCACAATATACTGTACAAACTTACATACAGTGCCCTATTCGATATAGTTCGGGTCTCGATATAATGAGGGGTCAGGGGCTGTGACACTACCCCACACTATATAGCGAATGCCTGGTACCATAAAAGCAAAAAACTGGCGGCAGCAAAGGGTCTTTGGAAGTGCCCCCCTCTGCTGGCACCTGCAGCGACAACATGCCCCCAACGCCCGACACATGGCGGCAGCATTTTGGTTCAGCCTGTGCCACCGTCTAGTTCCCAAGTGGCTGTAGGATTTGACGCAACTGGCAACACAATATAATGTGCGAGGTTCACAAGTTACTTCGAAACCTACAGCATCAAAACGCACATGGACACATGGCAGCAGAAGGTTTGGCGGTCCGCTAGTTGACAGTGAAGGACGGCGCCTGGCTGGCACGCAGCCTGCTGGTTGTGTCGGTGTGTCCAAGTGCGCGCCGCAAATTTTTTGCGTGCGTTCATGCTGCTGAGCAGAGCTCACGTGTGCAAATTTGTGAGCTACACGGGCTTCAAACCTCCTCTTGTTGGGTTACACGTAGCATGCGCCGCTGAGCATTGCTGCTGCTGTGGGCCATTAACAAAAAACTGCTGATCGCCACTCACCTGAAAATGCTTCCGAGCATGATTGGCGATTTCAGTACTTGCACTTGCTTTAGGATTAGCAATGGCGTGTGCTGCTGAGAATGGCTGCGCCTACTGCTGAACAGCGCTCGCCTGTAGACGTCTGTGAGCTCCACGGGCTTCATCTTCCTTGTGTCGAGTTTTCATGGCATGTGCGGCTGAGTGTTGTTGCTGCTGCTGCTGCTGCTGCTGCTACAGGGCATCCCTTCTGCCGCGCAACGCTCACCTGCAGGAGATTTTGAGCCTTGTTAGCTACGTCGAAGAAGTAGTAGTGGTAGGTCCAAACTTGCACTTGTCATTTGGGGTTGGCAATAATGGCGCCTTCTGCTGAACAGCTCACCTGTAAAAGTTGGTGAGTTCCATGGGCTTCTTCTTTTTCTTCTTGGCTGCAGCGGCCGCAGCAGCCACGGTCCCCTCTGACTCTGTGGCCTCACGCCGCCGCTTCTTGTAAGTGACGGTGACAAACCCATCCTCGTCGGGCTGCGCAGGGCATATGTAAATGCAGCACATAGAAACAAGCGCCATGCTGGGTTAACGTGGTTCATCATAGTATCAGGTGCTACAGTAAAGTGATACACCGGCATACTTCAAGTGTTATAGCAACTTCAAGTGTTATAGTGATACATTAGCATATAGTATATATATCGCCGCTTCTTGTACGTGACGGTGACAAACCCATCCTCGTCGGGCTGTGCAGGGCACGTGCAAATGCGGCACACAGAAACAGGCACAATGCTGGGTTGTGTTTGTTTTATTATAGTAAGTGATACATTGTAGTGATAGTATATCGGTATACTTGTAGTATTAGAGCGGGTGATATATTACCCCATGTGCTTCTGAAGTTGTACATATCGCCGCTTCTTGTACGTGGCGGTGACAAACCCATCCTTGTCGGGCTGTGCAGGGGACATGCAAAAGCGACACACAGAAACATTCGCCATGCTGGTTTATGGTGTTATATTGTCCTTGGAGTTTATTATGTCATACTTCAGGTACTTGAAGTAGTGGGTGCCGCGCTGTTCCGATGCTGTCGCCTGGGCCGGCACTTTGGGGGGTTCCAGATACATGGGAGGGGGCATGTTACGTTGTGGGAGCCACTCAAATAGGTACAAATGCGGTACACAGAAACAAGCACCATGCTGGGTTATGGTGGTTTATTTTAGTGGGTGATACTTGTGAAGTACTTGAGGTGTGTTATAGTGGGTGATACTTCACCTCAAGTACTTTCCGATGTATATTAAAGTATATGTAGAAGTAGTGTGTACCGTGTGTTGTTCCGAGGTTGTCGCCCGGGCTGACGCTTTGGGACGTTCCAGATACGGAGGGGGCATGTTACTTTGTTGGGAGCCACTCAAAAAGCTACTTCAAAGTACACTCATAAGTGGCGTACACCAGCGTTGACTATAGCTGATAAACAAAAAAAAATGTGTCCTGGGAGGCAAGTCAATATAACAGGCACCCAATACCAAAAACTTGCAGCCACGGGCGACTATCCGGGAGGAAGACGGTAGTGTAGGTGTAAAGGGGAGGGGGTGCAAGTTACTGAACTCGTTGTCATTTGTGTATCGTTGACCACAGTGCCGTAGCTGTCTCAGACACGCTGGTGAGCTCTCAAAGGCGCCTTGACGCAGTTCTTTTGTTTGTTTGGATCCAGCTGCGGCATGCATACTTGTTGAAGTAACCTACTTTAGCATACCATATACGTCAATTCTTTGAAGTACTTCAAGTACATGTGTACATGTGTATGTACTTTCATCTACACTCCTCTTAGGGCGCGGAAAGCCCTTTGCACACGGTGCGCGTGTGACCAGAAAAAGGACGATCAGACATGCTGTTGCCGGCGAACAAGCTGGCAATGCTCAGCACTGCGTACTCTAAAGGAAGCCTGCCATGTTGCCCACATACAGAGGCACGTCATGAGGGCACATTGTGTGGGCCAAGCCCTACAGCGCTGCGCACCTGGTTCTTTGCCGCGAGACGCGCCCTCTCCTCTCTCTGCCTCCATGTTAGATACCTGTTGAAGTACATTATACCATATACACTGTACATGTCATGTACTGCCAAGTATGTATATATACAGGGTGACGGCCCCTACCGGTGAGGAGGCCTAGAGTTTATCGCTCCTAGATGAGTTTTCCTGTATGGTGAATATATTATACTTGCATAAGTATACATCGAAGTAGGTGTATTATTATCGCCTGCGCCCAGCCCTACACTGCTGCGCACCTGATTCTTTGCTGCGAGGCGAGCTTGTTCCTCCTCCGTTCCCCTTGTAAATACTTGTTGAAGAAAATTGAACAACATTCATACATGCACATGTGTATATACACATGCTTCAGTAAAGTGTACATGCATAGGTATATATACGCGGTTGCCAAGCCGTACAGCGTTGCGCACCTGGTTCTTTGCCGCGAGGCGCGCTTGCTCCTCCTCTGCTTCCCTTTGACATAATACTTACGTGAAGTATACCATATACATGTTGATGTACTTCGAAGTATACTTGCATACACATGATATATAAATGTATTGTTATCGCCTGCGCCAAGCCTTACAGTGCTGCGCACCTGATTCTTTGCCGCGAGGCGCGCTTGCTCTTCCTCTGCTTCCCTTGCATCGAAGTCGGCAATGAACGAGTCAACCTGCTCTCGCAGCTCAGCAGGGTCTTGCCGCGCACTCCTGTGCTCACGGTAGCAAAGGAACAGACCACACACCCGTTAGTGCACTTTAGCGCATTCCTGGGCTCACGGGAGCAAATGCACAGACCACACACCGTTAGTGCACTTCAACACACTCCTGTGCTCACGGGAGCAAATGCACAGACCACACACTGTTAGTGCAATGTAGCGCATTCCTGTGTTCACGGGAGCAAAGGCACAGATCACACACCATTCGCGCAGTTTTTTTTAAACCCCTCTGGCTACCCCCTGGCCCGCCTGCCACCAAAATGGTATATACTTCAGAAATATCTGCTGTAGAAAAATCTTGTACGCCGTGACCCATAACAATCTACTTGAAGTATGTGGGGCCAGATGTGGCCGGTTGACTGCCACATGCCCTCCTGGTTCTGACAGCGCACAGCTGTGGCTTCCTACACAGCGCCATGCGCTGGCAAGTGCAATCCTACGTGGTATGCACGCATGCATGACCTGGGCTCCTGCGCGCCGACAAGTGTGAAGAAATACAACAACTACAAGTAGCGCATGTACTACAAAGTATGAGTGGTACTTCTAGGTACATATGATCCTATCTACATACACTTGGAAGCACTTCAAAATGTGTGCGAATCAATAAAACCGCTGCGAGGTTGGGGTTTGGGCGCTGCTATGGGCTTTTCATGCCCCTGCATAAATGACATGATGGCCCACAATTTTTTTTTATGGACGTCTTCAATGCACCTCTTGAACAACAAACTTCAACTTGCCTGTAGGCATGCACAACGGCCGCCAGGCCTGACAGGCGGGGCCCGGCTGCGGCTGCCTCCGCCTCTGTGGCGTCCCATGGCGACAGCTCCTTTGCCTGCAGCGCCGCTTTCAGTGACTGCGGGCTCACAAAACTGGCACACACACATAATTGGGTGGGGGGGAGGGGGAGGGCGATACTGTTCATCATAATGATGATGAAACCCAGTCCTCAACAGCACTGGACGCTTCTCATGCACTTGTATACAACACGTGTATGAAACTGTGGGCCTTTCCTCATACAGTTGTTGAAGTACAGTTGTTGAAGTATTTACAGTGCATGAATGTATGTATACTTGTACTTCAGAAGCATGTGTGTACAAAGTACTAAACAGTGTTTCTTGTGCAACAAAAACCGAGTTGCGGGCTCACGAAACTGGCGCGCACACACACAAATGGCAGCGGAGGCGGAGGAGGGGCAAGGGTGACGCCACTGCGGGCAGGGCCACATATGTTCGACGGCTGGGTGCGCACATTGGGCGGTGGTAGCTGCTGGTGTCGCCGGCACAGCCAGCGGCAGACGCGCACGGCGGGGGGGGGGGGCGAGCAAAACGTTCAGCAGCGCAAAGGGCGATCTGCAGCACTGGCACAGCCCGCTGCTCAACCCGGTGCTGCTGTGGAAACCAACTTCAACTGTGGCATGCGCGTAATATGTGACAGCAACTTCAACTCACCGCACTCGTGCAAAGCGCGCTCTGCGGCCCACGGGCCCTCTGTCTGGCCTTAGCTGCGACGACACGCCTGCATCGCCACCATCGCTGTCACTGCCGTCCTCCTGCTCCATCTCTTGCTGAGCGCTCCTTCTTTTTCTGTGGGTGCGGCGCCAGCACAGTAGGGGGAGCAGCGCACCATGGTGGCAGGTGGTCAACAGGTGGTGCTTAGTTACTGCCTACTAGTAGTGCCCAGGTAGTCACCCTGGTGGATGACCCAACTAAACACTGGTGTTCGTTGCTGTGTGAGTGCTCAAGTGTTTTTTCGATTTTTATTTACCTTTAATTTTTACTTTGGTAATTGTTCTGGTGGCGCCAAAAGTGCTCACCAGCCCCATTGCTTTCGCGTTGTCAGCTACAGTAAATGCTAGGGCAAACAGGTTCATTCTTTGAGTGGGTCTCGAAGTACCATACCCCCCCCCCCCTCCTCCCCCCTTACCTCCATCCTTCCAACAAATGCTCACCTTTGTTGTACTGTGAGTGCTACATGTACAGCTGCGGTACGCACTGCTGTGCTGAGCACCTGCTGCCGCAGTACACACTGTGCGTTTCTCAGTGGTGCACCGTAAACAAAACAGGTGTGGCATGCACTCTCTGTGCGGCCTACACACCCCACACGGTGTGAATCTGCTAGGCATATATGCCACATGGCATGCACACATGCTGGCATGCACACTACTGATGTACATACTTGCACCAGATCATGAGGTACCGTCTAGTCTGCAAACATGACCAGGGCCAGTTTTTATATTTTTAAGGAAAAAGAGGGCATGGGCCACGATTATGTGCCTCCAGTTAGAAGCATGGGCCACATTTTTGTTTGAGCCCGGGAGAGGCTCGCACATACGTGCGCGGTGGAAAGGGGTGATAGAACACTGACAGAGCAGTAACATGCCTGTTGCCGAAACTGTGGATCATACTTTTGTACAGGCTCCGAAACAGTGGGCTACCTGTATGTGCCTCCAGTTAGAACTGACCAAAAAACCGGCCACGTCCTCATTTGTAGACAAGACGGTACGAAGTTGTGTTGCCAGGGCACATGCAGACGCACCTGTGCCCGCCGTTCTCCCCCAGCTCAACGCTCTCAACCGCGCCGAATGCGCCCCAAATGGCACGCACACGCGCCTCCAGCGACGCATCAGGGAGCGTGCCGCCTGCGACCACGTGTCAGCATGACGCGCATTGGCAGTCACCTTAGTAGTGATGGGTCAGGGCGTAACAGCACAGCTTGTAAGTAGGACAAAATATCACAGCATACTTGTACGCCCAAAAAGCGGTTTACAAGCATCTGGTGTATAATGTCAGCATGACGCGCGTTGGCAGTCACATTTGTACAGTAGTGATGGGTCACGGCGTAACAGCGTAGCTTGCGAGTCGGACAACATATCACAGCATACTTTTACACTCAAAAGGCGGCATACGGCGTGCATCTGGTGCATAGCACTATGATTACGCATTGTGCGCTGTACATACATGAGGTGTATGATGCGGAATTCATACGCGGACATGAGTGTTTACAGGGCGCAGTTGCGCAGGCACAGGCGAAACAGGCGTCACCGCCGCAGAATACACTGCCGTGTTGCGAAGTAGAACTGGGCCAGACATGTTTATGATTATATGTTTGCCTGTCGGAGTAGCCTTCGCCTGTTGTCAGCTATAGTAAATGCCGTGTTTTTTGTTTTACAGATGTGCTTGATTGGCTCCCAAAGTACCTGCCCCCCCAATATTTTGTCTCTCCCAGCTTCCTTCCGCCCAGGCGACTACTTCGGAGCAAGCCAGTGATGGCATGTACACTATGTGCAGATAGGTAGTGGAGCCATAATTACGGCGGCCTGCAATGTACTCACACAGGGGGCACACAGAAGTTCAACTATGTCCCAATGCTGCCCCACTGCGCCTGCTTCCAACTTCAATTGAGCCAGGACCAGGCCCAAAACGAAGGAGTGCTGCATACGACAACTTGCAGTGCACGCTGTTAAGCTGCAGTCGCTGCGTCAGCAACTGGTTCAGAGGCTGTGTGCTGGTGACGGCACAGGTACTGACAAAGTGAGCAGCCTTGTCAGGTACTGCACACAAACCTTATCCCTGCTGCTGCTGCTGCAGCTGCAGCTGGCATGCCTGTGCCACACAAAGCATCTCGCGCACACACAGTGCCTGCCACCTTCATCATCGCTATGTTACACATGCAGACATCTGCCCTTGCCACACCTATGGGCTGCAAAACTGCGCCAACATGGAGCACACGCAGCTGCCCAGATGCCACCCACCTGCGTCGTCCACGTTGACCACAAACAGAGTCCTGCCCTTGCCACCCCCGCCGCTCTCCTTATGCTCCTTGGTGTACACGAAAGACGTGTAGCCCCCCCCTGCCCTAGGCACCGCCACCGTGGTGTAGCCTCTCGCTTTGCCCGCCATTGCAGCACACTGCAAACTGCAAGTTCGGTACGGCCCACCAAGGCACACTAGTGTGCTGTACCCGCCTGCTGCAGCCCACCTCTGCCTGGCGATGGCGGTGCCGCCGCTGCTGCGTCTAGTGCTGCGAGTACGCCTGTGAGCGCGTGGCGCAGCACTACTGGGATACTGCAGCTGAACGACAAGCACACCTCGGCACCGCACAGTAGTGCGCAGCAGCAGCAGCAACATTTTTTGCTGGGCAGCAACATTTTTGCTGAGCAGCAACATTTTTCACTGCAGGCAAATTGCACGAGTTGCGAGAGCGCCAGCCGAAGCTTGGATGCTGCCATAGCGGGTGGTACTGCAGCTCGGCGGTGGCAGCGGCAGCAGCGGGGACGCCGCCAATGCACCGCGCTGCACAGGCACTCGCATAGCACCGGCAGCAGGGTGCCTCCCTCCCATCAATTTGGGATCCATGATGAGCACTGCACCTGCAGCCGCCGCTGCCGCGGCGAAGGATGTGAGGAGCACGCTGCTGTGGGCGGCGCTGGCGGCACTGGGGCTGAAGCTGCTGCTCATAGCACCTGGTCTCTACCACTCCACTGACTTCGAGGTAACGCCAACGGCAGCAGCAGCGCAAGTGCTGATTCGCGTCTATGTTGCTGTTGTCGTGTTGCTGTCACGGCACCAGCGGCACGCCATACTGGCATGGTGCCACCGAGGCAGTAAGGGCCCGGCAGCGGTGCAGGCTGCTGGGTGCATGTGTTGTGGTGCCCGAACGCTGCTGAGTGAAATTCACAGCGCAGTCGTGACTTGCGAAACATGTGCTGTAACCACGCCTGTATCAACAGCAGCAGATCTCGCACCGGCGCAAGCACTCCACAAGTCATCTGCATTCACAAGGCTAGACTTAACAGAGTCGCTGGCTGGCGCGCACCCAATACCTGTTCCATGACCCATAGGCAGCAGCATGCATTGCAACAGACATCATCCCAAGCCACCCCACCCCCTCTCCTTCAGCTTTGTGTGCTCTCTCAATGTAGCTGGGACCCATGTGTCACGTGCAGCTGTTGTAGCTTGTGCGACTATGTTAGCTCTGCGCATGCTTTGTAGTTAGTGTTCGCTGCTGGCGCTGAGCACAGTACTGTGCAATTGTGTGGTGCGCAGGTGCACCGCAACTGGCTGGCCATCACGCACTCGCTGCCCATCAAAAAGTGAGCGCCCACTCATGCACACACGGGTCACACCATGCGCCTCTGAAAGGAATGTGGTACACAGAGTTAAGTTTGGATACATAAAATGTTAAAAGCTTACACGGCAGGGCCCAGAACTGGATTGAAGGGCGGTGACATATGCAATGTGCATTTGCGCCCAACCAACTTGTGCAACCTGCAGTGACAGCGCATTGGTTGCGTTGCACGAGCCACAGGTTGTGTGAACTTTATCAACACCCTAATTCAAAAATATCATGCTCGATTATGTGTGTCTGTGCTTTGTGCGCACAGGTGGTACTGGGAGGACACATCACAGTGGACCCTCGACTACCCGCCGCTGTTCGCCGGGGTCGAGAGGGCCATTGCGCTGGTGGCGGCACGCATCGACCCAAAAATGGTGAGGCATGCCCACCGCGCACGCGTCCCGGTTGTACCATGTCATCCTAGCTGCTGTCATGGAGCACGTTTTGGTGCCTTTTCTTTCCAATCACCAGGTTGTTCATGCCAGCACCACACCCTGACAGCCTCCTCAAGAGCAGGGTGGTTGTTCAGTTGTTCACACGTGATGGATGCATGCGCCCTCACAGCAGTGAGGCTCCATCTCGCTGCTCCCCCAACCATGACAAGGAGGGATTTAGTGTGGAAGCAGGCGCTTGTGCCATGACGAGCCCCCCTGCCCTCTGTTTTCTCTTGCGCCGGCTGGCTTTGCGACCGCCGCAGGTGCGGCTGGGCAGCCTGGACTACGCAGTGGAGTCCGTGCGTGCAGTGCAGAAGGGCTCCGTTATGGTGGGAGACCTCACGCTGGTGGCGGGTCTGTGTGCGTGCTTGTGGCCACAGCTGAGGTGATTTTACCAAGTAGTTATGGGCCAGGGCATATAATGTATTCTATCCCATTCAAACCACAGCATACTTCTGAACTACTTCTATGCGCAAAAACGTGATATGCGGTGTATATGCTGCACAGATACGTTATACTTGAAATATGTTATAAATACGCCGTATTTATGTACTTCGCTCTATGGCGAACGGTGACGACGCTATGCGCGGTGACCCATCACTATCCACAAGAGAGGTAGCACGGCAGCGGGTAGCGATTGCCAGCTGCACAATGTGGAAGGGGGGGGGGGGGGGGGGGGGGGGGGGGGCAAGAGGGTGGCTGGCTTAAGAGCAGATGCGCTGAGCAGCAGCAGCTATGGCGTGCTACCCGCCTCTGATGTCTTGTCGAATGCACCTTATTCGCATTATATCATGGTCCAGTGGCATGGCATGTGCTTGTACAGTGCGCGCCGCGCGTGTGGAGATTTATGTACTTTTATTGAACCTCGCTCGGGGCGCGGAAAGCCCTGTGCGCATGGCCCGCGCGTGACTGAACAATGCATGAGGTAGGTGCACTCTGCTTCGGCAGGTACATGCCGAAAAGAGTGGCTGACACATGCACAACGCCTCGCTCACTGCAAGTGCATGTATATTTGTGGCGCCATGTGCATTTGCACTGCTTGTTGTGCGGTGTGCAGGGGGCATGCGGGCCAGCCATCTGCTGAGCTGGGGGGCGCACATCATGCAACTTCAACAGCGGCTGCGCAGCAGTCCATAGTGCTGGTGCTGCTGAGCATGGAGCTGCTGCTGGTGGACCACATGCATTTCCAGGTGACGCCCAGTCACCCACATATTATGATACTCCCAAGTACTTTAGGAATACGATAAGAAGAGGCTGTGTATGTGTATCATAAGTAGGTGCCATGCATAGCATTGTACCTTTGGCATGTGTTATGTTAGCCCTGTGTGTCCTGTCCTGCGCTGATCCCCCG
>JAULBY010061755.1:0-10382 GCA_032358315.1 Ophiocytium majus | reverse complement strand
GGTCCTGTGCTACCGGTATTACCGGTTGAGCCGGTGTTGCCTGTATTTCCTGTTCTGCCCGTCGGTCCTGTGCTGCCTGTGGATCCCGTGTAACCTGCCAAGGTATTATAGCTCACAATACCCGTAGTGGAATTGTACGCAAGGACAAAGTTGTCGCCAGTAGGTCCTGGGATTCCTGACAATACAAGATTAGTGGCTGTGGAAATTACGAGATTGCTATCTGTATTAACTGAGATAGAACCATATTGGCTTGTGGGATACGCTTGGGCTGTAGGAACCCCAAGAATGAAAATGCCTGAAGCACCACTACCTCCTGTGTTAGGGTTATAACTGGTTGTGCCTCCTCCTCCACCTGACCCAGGCGTCGTTGCATTTGCTCCCATGGTGTCATAACTATATGCATCTGTGGCTCCACCTTGTCCTCCGTATCCAAATGCTGTACCAAGAAACGTTAACCCCGCACCACCTGCTCCTCCCTGATTCTCCAAAGAACCATTTACACCTAATGAAGTAATTCCTCCACCACCTCCTCCTGAAGTAAAATAATCGCCACCACCTTCGTTAAACGGTCCTCCTGCTCCTCCATTAAATCCCTGTGATCCTATTCCTCCTGGATAATATACAAATCCACCGCCACCTCCACACCCTCCATTTGTACCAGCAAATTCATCAACGGCACCTGCCCCTCCTCCAACGGCAGTAACAAGGGTAGCTCCTCCTGAAATTGCAAATGTTGTATTTGTTCCGTTAGCATCAGCTGCTCCCCCTGTTCCAATTATAATATTATATGTTTGTCCATTTGCCAACGTTAGAAAATTATAATAATGCTGTAATGACGGAAGTGTAAGAGTTGACAATATGGCTGGAACGTTCGTTTGTAATCCTCCTGCTCCTCCTCCTCCTGAACTATAATAACTTGTTGCTCCGCCACCTCCGCCGCCCAAAGCGAAATATACAACATTTGTTAGATTAGCTGATAATGAAACACTACAATCTGAACTACACACAAAATAAGTATAAGATCCTGAAATTACAGTTGATGTTGGGGCAATTGAAAAGGTAAGGGGGGGCGACGCTGTTGTATTAGCCAACGAGTATGCACTAATTCCTATATTATTAATATTATTCAAGCTCATGTTAATATTTCCAACAGCCGTCGCTGAAGCAAGACCACTAATTGTTGTATAACCTGCAGCAAGACCATTAATAGTTGTAGCAGTTGTAGACGTATTGTATGTGAGATTGAAACTTCCATCAACAACACCGTCGTTATTGAAGAGAATTTGCGTTCCTGTTCCACCAATAGGTCCAATTGGTCCTGTGTCACCAGTGGGTCCTGTGTTACCAGTGGGTCCTGTGTTACCAGTAGGTCCTGTGTTACCTGTACGTCCAGTGGGTCCTGTACGTCCAGTAGGTCCTGTGCTGCCTGTTGCTCCAGACGCACCTGTGATACCCGTGGGTCCTGTGCTACCAGTGTTGCCGGTCGGTCCTGTGCTGCCTGTTGCTCCAGTCGTGCCTGTGGCACCCGTAATACCCGTGGATCCTGTGCTACCGGTGTTGCCCGTGGGTCCTGTGCTACCGGTATTACCCGTTGGTCCTGTTTGTCCTTGTAACGTGTAACCGTACGCTATCTGGCTCATACTATCGTTGAGCGTAAAGAGTTGGAAGACTCCTTGGAGTGCTGAGGTTCCTGACACAAGTGGGGCGGTATAGAGTTGGACGCCGTTTTTGTACCAAAAGACGCCGCCCGCTTGTGCGACCACCGTCAGCACATCGTTCACTGCGTACGTTGAAATTGATGTGTTAATCGTAGGATAACCGAACTGATTGTTGTAGTACAAGTATAAGCTGCCGTTCTGTAACGAGAAACCGTATGTATATGTTGGCGTTGCCACCGTATTTGTAAGGGCAAATATGTAGTCACCAGAGCCGCCGCTTATCGAATGAGCCGCTACGCATAGTGTTAGGTATGTGGCGTTGTGCGGGTACGATTCATAGGTATTCACCTTTGAGGCGGCACCACCATTGCCGTTCGCCGTCTTCGTAATCGCATTCGGCGGTCCAATTGTAATATTCGATGTATCGCCGTTGACAAGGGTGTAGAGAGCTGGACCATAGACACCTGTTGAGCCCGTATTACCCGTTGGTCCTGTTGAACCGGTGTTGCCTGTTGGTCCTGTGCCGCCTGTCCAGCCGGTACTGCCAGTGTTGCCTGTCCAGCCGGTACTGCCTGTGGGTCCTGTACTGCCGGTGTTGCCTGTACGACCTGTGGGTCCTGTGCTACCCGTATTACCAGTCGCACCCGTTGCGCCCATTCCTGTAGGTCCTGTCGCACTTACCAACTGGCTGTAAGCAACCGCACCCGTTGAGGAAACATACGTAAGTACTATATTATTGTAGGTTGTTGTTGAGAGACCTGGTGCGTAAATTGTACTATTAACCGTTAAATTCGCCGATAACTGGGTTGCTCCATACACTTGAAGAGCAGGTGATGCCGTATATGCACTATTATTAAATATTACCGGTCCATCTACCTCTAATGTTGTATAGGCACTAGTAACACCGCCCAATGTGTAAACGGCTAAATTATAGAGAGCTATTCCACCATAGGTGCCTGTAGCACTAGAACCAATTATAATCTGATCTTGTACTATAAGTGTATTTGGTGAAGTATAGACAATAGATAATGATCCAGCATTTGGTCCAATAAGGAAAATTAATTGTGTTGCGGTTCGTTGGACTTGGAAGTAATAACTGCCACCGCTGCCTCCAGTAAATACATTTACTGATCCTGGGCTCGTAATTGTTACATTGCCCGCATTCTGTGTTATAGTATAATTACCTGCTACAGCAGTAAATGTTACCGATAAATATGCCGGTGCACCCATACCTTGACCTACGCCCGCATTCCAATTCCATACACTCGCAATATTACCAGTACCTGTAAATGTTGCTGCACCATTTGAATATACAGGACAATTGAGCGTTTTATTACCACACGTAATACCACTAACTGCGGACCATGTACCATACGCCGATGGTGAAAAATCTGCCGCGGTTACACCTGGTGCGGTTCCTGATCCATTTGTCGTCTGATAATACGCAAGTGTTCCATTTGCATAAGGTGCTACAATAGATCCAGTTGCGGCTGTAAGTTTCAAAAAGCACGACGAATAGTCGTAAGCAAATGTGGATACACCTCCTGCTACTCCATTGTTATTGAAAATGACGTTGGTGTTGCTACCTGCAATAGGTCCGACAGGTCCTGTGCTACCGGTATTGCCTGTTGAGCCTGTTCTACCCGTAGGTCCGGTACTGCCACTTGAGCCAGTGTCGCCAGTTGGTCCTGTACTGCCAGTATTGCCCGTTGGTCCTGTACTGCCTGTAGAACCACTCGCACCAGTAATGCCCGTGGGTCCAGTACTGCCACTTGAACCAGTCGCTCCTGAGGCACCAGTTATGCCTGTGGGTCCTGTACTACCTGTGGCACCAGTGTTTCCCGTTGGTCCGGTTGAGCCCGTGGCTCCAGTAATGCCCGTTGGTCCTGTGGATCCTGTGCTGCCTGTGCTGCCAGTATTTCCCGTCGGTCCGGTTGAGCCGGTGTCGCCAGTGTTGCCCGTCGGTCCTGTGGATCCAGTATTACCTGTTGAACCTGTGGAGCCCGTGTTGCCCGTGTTGCCCGTGTTGCCCGTGTTGCCCGTGTTACCCGTGTTGCCCGTGGCACCAGATGCACCCGTTCCGCCGGTATTACCCGTGGGTCCCGTTGTACCTTGACCCGTCGGTCCCGTCGGACCCGATGCTCCTTGCCCTGTTGGACCCGTTGAACCCGTTGAGCCTGTGGGTCCTGTAGCTCCTGTAGCACCTGTGGGACCTGTTGTACCTTGACCTGTCGGACCCGTTGAACCAGTATTTCCTGTATCTCCCGTTGAACCTTGACCTGTAGGACCGGTAGATCCAGCATTTCCTGTAGGACCGGTGGATCCAGTATTGCCTGTTCTACCCGTCGGACCCGTACCAATCGGTCCTGTCGGACCCGTCATACCTGTCGGACCAGTATATCCTGTACCTCCTCCAGCCGGTCCTGTAGGACCCGTTCTGCCACTTCCTGTTGGACCCTGTCGACCCGTCGGTCCCGTACAACCCTGTAAACCAATCGGACCTTGATCTCCTGTAGGACCTACGGGACCTATAAGACCTTGAATTCCCGTCGGTCCCGTTGGACCCGTCTCACCGTCCACCGCCGAAAAAAGCATAAATCCCAACTGTCCTGGTTCTCCCGCCGGTCCCGTAGGTCCCGTTGTGCCGGTTGTTCCCGTTGTACCTGTAGCACCCGTAGAGCCACAACCCGTAGGACCCGTATAACCTATGTTACCCTGAATCCCAGTTGGACCCGTTGGACCCGTCGGACCCGTCTCACCACACGGACCCATTTCACCATCCACTGCTGAAAAAAGCATCAATCCCAGCGGTCCTCCTGTTCCAGCCGGTCCTGTAGGTCCCACTTCGCCCGTTGGACCCGTGTCACCAAATCCCGTAGAACCCTTTGGACCCGTATAACCTGTTGGACCCGTTGTGCCCGTCGGACCCGTTTGACCGAGATAATACGGTAAATCGTTCCATAGACGGATACCATCGCCTAATTTTACAAAGAGAGTATCGGTCTCCAAACCAAATTCTCCCTCTGCCAGCAACGTATTATCTACAAACCACTGTGCAGATGTGCCACGTCTGAGCTGAAACTGTACGAACGGCATCCCCTACCTTTCAATTCTATATAAACTGTACGATATTTTACTCAACGTCACCGCAGTCAAATCCAATTTGAAACATATCTAATGCTATAAATGCAGAATTTCCACCACTAAACGGCACTTGCGGACCCGTTGGACCCGTGGGTCCCTTTCCTCCTTGAATCCCGCCGAAACCCGCTCCGCCTTGTGGACCCTGCGGACCTATTCTTGTCAGCTCTTGTACATTAATTGTATACATATCAGACGTTCCGAACGACCCGTTTACAGCACTAATATTACCAATTGTCATATAACCGGTTTCTGAATCGTATGCAAAAACAGTGCCTTTAAAATTGTTTGTATATATTTCAGCACTACTTACATAGACCGGAGTACCATAAATATAGGCTAAATTTGTACCGACTTCAAGCATAATAATACCGCTTATTGTAGGTGTAATAAGAACCGGACTTTGTGTAATGCTACTAAATCTATTTCCAGCCTTACCAGATGGACCAGTAGGACCTGTTGTTGCCCCTGTAAGAATGGTAAAAGTACTATATAAACTAGGATCAAATGGATTATACTGTGCATTGGCTTTGGGTAACGTAGGAGGCTCCTCCTCCTCTTGTAGCATCAACCGTAATGTTCTAGTCTGCGGTATATACGGTATAGGGTTTTCGTATACACTTAAAAAATTGTTAAGTAACAAAGTCGCCGTACGACTCATCCCTATTCGTGTTGGTTTAAAAAATCATAGATGTGTAACCACTAATCAATGTCGTTTGATACTCTTGAGGCTCTCTTACAAAAGGTTCAAACCTCGCCGTGTCTAGAGATTATTTCAACCGGCTCTTCGGCGGCGAAAGGAAAACTATGTCTCAATATGATTGTCAAGAACGAGAGCCGTATTATTCGTCGTCTTATGGAGTCCGTTATCAGCGTCATTGATTCTTACTGTATTTGTGATACCGGCAGCACCGATGATACTATTGCGATTATTCGTGATTATATGACCGCAGCGGGCAAGACCGGCGAAGTCTATAGCGAACCATTCAAGAACTTCGGCTACAATCGCACCCACGCATTAGAGCGTGCTTCTCGGTGGGCAGACCACGCCCTTCTCCTTGACGCCGATATGAAACTCTCCATTTTGCCAGACTTCTCAGCTGCGAATTTGACTGCCGACGTCTATACTATCCTCCAGCGTAACGGCGGTCTTGAATACTTCAATACCCGTATTGTTCGTACCGGCGTCGGCATCAAATGCGTTGGACCCACCCACGAATACTACGATATTCCAGGTGGCAAGGTTACCCAACAAATCAAATCGCTCGTGATTGAGGATATTGGCGACGGTGGTGCCAAGTCCGATAAGTTTGAGCGTGATGTACGCCTTCTCCGCCAGGGTCTGGAAGACGAGCCAGGCAATGTCCGTTATATGTTCTATCTCGCCAATAGTTACCGTGACCTTAGTCGGCACGCCGAGGCGGCGGAATGGTATAAGAAGCGATTTGAAGCCGGCGGCTGGATTGAAGAAGTCTTTTACGCCGCCTTTGAACTCGGTAATATGCATAAGATTCTCGGACATATTGAGGAGGCGATTTACTGGTGGATGGAAGCATACAATCACCATCCCAAGCGTGCCGAATCGCTCTACGAAATTGTCAAGCACTACCGTATTGTAGGAAAGCAACGTATTGGTCAGGCATTCTGCGACTTGGCACGTGCGATTCCTTACCCCAAAGACGACGTTCTCTTCATCAAATCTGATATCTATAAATTTCTCCTGGATTACGAACATAGTATTCTAGCATACTACAGCGGTGCTAAGATTGACCACTATCGGTATCTGGCGTTGGTCGGCTCCGACTACAATAAAATCAACGTTCTTTCCAATTATGTGTTTTATGTCAAGAAACTGACGAAGATGGCGGGTGTTAAGGTCTACGATTTCTGTGATGAAGTAGAGAAGGTGATTGATGGCTGGCAGGATTCCTACATCAGCAGCAGCCCCTGTATCATCCCGTGGAAGGACGGTGGCTATCTCCTCAATGTCCGCTACGTCAATTACCGTATTCTTGGACACGGCGGCTATGACTTTAAGAATACAATGGGTAAGATTACAACACTTAATAAGACTTACATTCTCGGACCCGATATGTCACGGCTATGTGATAATTGGATTGACCAGGTGGAGCGTCCCCATCTACGTTACCAGGGCGTTGAGGATGTTAAGGTCTTTGAGCACGGCGGCGAACTTCTGTTCCTTGGCAGCGTAGAGGACCCTGATACCGGTGCGATTCGTGTCGGGCACGGCACTTATACGCTTGATAAGGATTGTCTTGTCTCGCTGCCGTTCCAAAGCCCCCTTGGACGCGGTTGCGAGAAGAACTGGTGCTACTTCCACGACGCCGCCGGTGAACTACGGGTGATGTACGATTGGTCGCCCCTTACGGTCGGCAAGGTCGTAAATGGAGCCCTGGAAATTCTAACAATGAATAAGTCAGTGCCGCCGTTTTTCCGCGACGTCCGCGGGTCGTCGCACGGCTTCCGCGTTGGTGGTGATATTTGGTTCCTCTGTCACATCGCCAACTATACAACGCCGCGTACGTACTACCATCTGCTTGTCGTGCTGGATGGTGAGACGCTGGCTGTTAAGCGGCACTCCATTCTGTTCAAGTTTGCCGACGAGTCTATTGAGTATGCCCTTGGTCTCATTGTGGAGGCGGAGCGGCTGCTGATTTCGTTCAGCCGCTACGACCGCACTTCTGCCGTGCTTGCAATGCCACGTTCGCTAATGGAAAGTGAGCTGTTCCCTACTGCGGCATAAAGCCCCTTGGCGGGTTGTTAAATAATGGTTACCTTTGTAACCGCTTTGTATCTACCGACTGGTCCTATAAACAAGCCAGTAGATACATATTTTCGGTTGTTTGAACGATTGGCGGCGGTCGGCGTGGCTTTAATTGTTTATTTGGATGTGAGGCTCTTTTTGCGTGGAAAGGAACTGTGTGCGAAATTTCCCAATATTCTACGATGTATACCATGTGTCCTAGACCGTTCCTTAATATTGCGGGATGCGGTGCTGCCCTCCGTACGCAATTACGAAAAAGACACTACCGATTATATGTGTATTCAGTTGACAAAATTGCGGTTAATGGCGGAAGTGGCTAAGACGGGTGTGGCGGGTACGCTCGCCTGGATTGATTTCGGCATTTATCATATGTTCAAGGATTGGGACCGATGCGATACGCTGTTACGGATGGTGGACGCACGTGAAGATTGGGGAGAGCGTATTCTTTCGCCTGGTTACAAAAATGTGTTTATAAATCTATTTGAACATATTTGCTGGAAACATTGCGGTAGCTTACTCATAGGAACAGGAGATATGTTTATTCGTGCCTATGATCGGCAAACTACGCTTGTGTTGGAATATATGCCGCGGCTTACGTGGGAAGTGAATTATTGGGCAATGATGGACGATCACTTTGAAATATATATTGCAAACCATAATGACAATATTTTAGAACAATTGGTTGATATAAAGAAATCTCTCTAACTTTTAACAATGGCTCCCTCAACGGGCGTTACATTTGTAACAGCATTGTATCTACCCGCCGGTCCTATGTTCAAACCGCTAGATACGTATTTTGAGAATTTTGAACAGTTGGCGGGGACGGGCATACCTTTAATTTTATATTTAGATGCACGGCTAACGGAGAAAGGGACGGATTTATGTCAGAGATTCCCTAATATTCATCGATGTGAATACGTCACTCTTGATACGTCTTGGGTTCCAAATAAGGTATTTTTGCCTTTAACGCGGCGAGTAGAAAAAGATACCATTGAATATTTTTGTATTCAACTCTCCAAATTACGGTTGCTGCGTGATTCGGCGGCGTATGTGAAAACAACGCATATTGCCTGGATAGATTTTGGCATTTACCATATTTTTAAGAATCCATCTATGATGACTTTTTTTTTACAACATATTGCGGCGGCTGAATTTCCAACAAATAAGATATTAGCCCCTGGTTGCTGGGGATTTCCTGCCGAGTATGGAATGACGCATTACGATATATGGAATTCTATTTGTTGGCGATTTTGCGGTGGATTTTTGGTAGGTGCAGTGGGGCTGTTTGCCGCCGCAGCAGAGCGGCAGCAGGCTTTGGTTATGGGAAATCTGCCTGGACTCACTTGGGAAGTGAATTACTGGGCGATGATGGAAGAGTATTTCACGAATTACCGTGCGGATCACGACCATTCCATTGTTACAAATGTATGTCAGTTTATTGTTAGGGGCAAGCCTGAAAAAATTGAGACGGCGGGCGGGATTTAAAGACATTTGCCAGCCTATTTCCTATACCATATCCCTTCCTACAATGCCCAAGCTTACGCACTACCAGGACATTGCCATCGAGCATGCGTCACGTGTAGCTGCCTCCGTTCGTTCTAGTCTCCACATTGCATTTATCTACGGAAAGGGTGGCACCCTACTTGCAATGGCAACCAATAAGATTGGTAGTCGGTCGCAGGGTGCCGGCTACAGCAAATATACTATTCACGCCGAACGGGCGGCTCTTAAGGCGGTCGGTGATAACTCGCTGTTACGCGGGGCGGTCCTTGTTGTAGTACGGTTGAATAAGTTTTCATTCTCCTGGCTAGAATGTTTGCCCTACTTGTGTCCTGCCTTGCCTTTTTCGCTACCGGTCACCGTTTCCGCTATTCACGGACGCAGAATGTGAATGCGTCCAAGGCTCTTGTAGTTGTACCGGCTGTTGGTGGTGCGGTAGCGTGCTCGGATAACGGTGCACTTGCCAAGAACTTCGTCGTCACCATCAGCAATGACCAGCCGACACAGGGTGAGATGGTCACCACAACGTTTGACTTTGACCTCGATGCACCTATTAGCGGCGGTACGGCATATTACTCCGTGACCCTGAATGGTCTCGGTCCGTTCACGTCCAACGCGCCGCTGTGTGCTGAGACGGAAAAGACCGGTGATCCCTGCCCTCTTGCCATCGGTCACCATCACGAAGTCTCGTCTGCAGAAAATACCGTAACCGGCAAAGTGGTCACCACAATTACGTGGATGGACCCTGCTGGTGCACTAATCCTATGTGCCCAGATTAGCACGAAGAGCTCTTGATTTAAAACCATGGGCGCGAATTATACTTATAAACATGTTTCTGCGTCTTCTTGCCATTGCCGCTGCCTTTTTCGCCGCCGATGCACGTATGTGCGTTTCTGCGACAAACACGTCGCCTAACAACTGCGTCAGTTTCCAGGTCTCTGCTGGCACGGGCTGTGCGTGGATGTGTAACTACTGTGCTAGCACCCTCGGCACCACCAACTACTACTTCACAGATGACGTTTGCACGTATGAGACGGGCGGCTGCGTTGGCTCGCCTCAGGTCGGCGTGCTTTACACCTGCTGTGCCAATTAAATAAAGACCCATGGTATAAATGGCAACTATTTTTACTCCCGCTTATCCTGGTCAGCCTCCCTCAGGTGCTGCTGCCGGCGTTCTTTCAAATATTAAGCTAACGTCCAATGCTGCGTCCGGTTTGGTCAAGCTCGGCGGACCTAAGCGTAAGAATTCGCGCAAGAGCCGCCGTAATAACCGCAAGACGACGCGTAAGAATAACCGC